>CM024241.1:91306176-91398428 GCA_013421045.1 Propylea japonica
TCGAAAAAATGTAAAACTTCAATAACACTGAGAATTATGTTGTAATTATTCTACTAAAAATACATAGAGGCAAGGTTGAATCGTTCAACATTATTTGAGAAATCTTATAAATTCTTACCCAACATAGCTTGCGAGATATCCATTCCAATCCAAATATGTCCGTTATCTTCAAGTACACTACCTGAAAGCCCGGACCCGCAACCTATATCCAAAAGAAGACATGACTGGTCCTCGGGTAGAAGTAAAAGTTCAATAGCTCTCTCACACATTTGAACTTGAATGTCTATTATACGAGAGCTAAAAAAAATCATTCTAATTATATTTGGGGCCCATGAGCAACAGTAAAGCATTCAACTTACTTTTGTGTGTATTTTCTAGCTTCCTTTTCATCGTAAAACTGTAAATAAACATCAATTACACATTTTGTTTAAGAATGAAAATCTGGAATTACGTACGATTTCAGGGGGTGCTGAATATTCAGGTCTGGACATGTTTTCTATGAATTTTTAAATGAAACTATACTCAGAATTAAAGAATTGTGTTTTGGAGATAACAGATAACACACACTCCACGTTTATTTAAAGAATTCCTAAAAAAAAATATAGGTTAGGAAATGTTATGCAATTAGTTTTGATCTACTGAGTTTTGGATCTACTATTTTATTCGTCGTGAATGATTGAAAAACTATATTAATTAAAAATTTTTTAAATCTCAGAAAGAAGAAGGGAGGAAAACTTCAAAAATGGATGAATAAATAATAAATAAATCATCAAATAGATTTTATATAGGTTTTTCATATTAGTTCAAACGACTGTAGTTCAAATCAGTCATAATTCTTGTCTGTGCTAGAGAAACCGGACCATAGAATATATTGTTTGTTGATAACATAGACAAATAATCTATCTATGGTTGATAAAATAAATAAAAAAAGAACCAAATTTTTTAAATATTGCATTTCACAATCATTATCATTTTGTATGAAAATAACTATTCAAATTTTATTGTACAGTATGGAGAACTGTGCGAAATAAAGACAAACCAACGTATAATTCTTGTTATAAAAAAATGGATATTGAAGATGAAAATCATATACAAGTCAAGGAAGAAATATCTGCCTCGACAGAATGGTGAGTATAAGAGTCTCTACAAAACCCCATTACTTAATTAAAGGGACAACATTAATATTGCTTCCATTTGTCTCAGCGTTTCTGAAAATATAACCAAATGGGTCAAGTTAGAAAGTGAGGATTACGCAGAACTCTCTGAACAAGAAGATGAGAATCCATCCCCCACCAAAAAAGAAGAAAAACTTGAAGAAGATGTTGATACTCCAAACACTGATGAAATCAGTTCGATATGTACAGTAGTAAACCATTCAGAGCAGCAGGAATATCAGTGCAAATTGTGCAATTATGTCACAAATCAAAAGAAGTACTTCAACAGACATGCAGATTTTGTACACTTGAACCCCAAAAGACACAAATGCCGCTTATGTGATTATGCTGCAAACTGGAGATCTAACCTTTACAGCCATGTAAACACAGTACATGTGAATTTGAAGCAGCATAAATGCGAACATTGTAACTTTGCAACAAATCAACGAGGCAATCTAAGGAATCACATAAAGTCAGTTCATTTAAACTTGAAAGAACACAAATGGACCACTGCGATTATGTAGCCAAACAAAAAACTCACCTTAAAAGACATGTAGATACAATACATCTAAATTTGGCTGAGTTTAAATGTGTACTATGCGATTACAGGGCTACACAAAAATCCAATCTTAAAAAACATATCGATTCCGTTCATTTGGACCAAAGAATTATAAATGTGACAGCTGCGATTACTCTGCAAGTACGAAAGAAACGCTGAACAGGCACATAAAATCAGTTCACTTGAAGACGAAAACTTACAAATGCGAATTTTGCGATTATGCAGCAGCACGAAAAGGCACCCTAAATGGGCACTTGGATTCAGTTCACTTAAAACTAAAATCATATTCTTGCCGATTGTGTAACTTCTCGTCTAGTCGCAAGTACGGCCTTAAAGTGCACATGGCGCACGTTCATTTGAATTTGAAACAATTCAAGTGTGAAATTTGTGAATATAGGGCAAACCAAAAGGTCGATCTAGATAGGCCTACAAATTCCGTACATTTGAAGTTAAAAAATTTTCAATGTGAATCATGTGATTACTCTGCAGGTCGAAAGAGCTCCCTTAAAAATCACCTGAAGTATGCTCATTCCAATTTGAAACAGTTCGAGTGTGATATGTGTGATTATGCTGCAAAACAAAAAGCTGATCTGAAAAGACACGTCAGTCGTGTACATTCAAACAAATAGGAAATTAGTGTTAAGTTATTTTTACGTGCATTTATTGAAATCGAACTAGAAGAAATTATGCAATGCATCTAGTTGTACAGATTCTAATGTTAGAAAAGATATTTATTGTATGGAAATTATCAAAAAAGGGCATATTGTAGAGTAATATAAAAGAAACTTTCATTTTATAGCCTAATTTTCTAATCCCATCCAGAGAACATAGACAATTAATCTTTAAAAAGTTATTCATCTATGATTCAGTTAGTTCTATGACTACACCATAGAGTAAAACTATAAATTTTTGTGGTTGAAACCATAGAACATAAATTTCAGTGCACAGAATACAATCAAATGCATAGAAGTAGTTCTAGTTACTCATAGAAGAAACCATTCAAGAAACATTAATTTGAAAAAAAAAAAAAAAATTATATTTCCAGAGACAAAAGTTGTCGATATTTTCAGGCAATTATTTGTGCTGCTTTCCAGTCACGGGGGTGAGTTGCTCTGAGCAGCTCAGAGTGCACCCGGACTGTTGTCTGTTTTCAAAACAAAGGAATCCTTTGTTTTGGACCACAGACTATAGTCCCGGGGCGACTCACCCCTGTGAGTGGAAAGCAGCATTGGTGTCAATCCTTTATTTATTACATTTTAGTTCAAAAGATTAATAGTTCAAACGGTTCATTAACCCCACTTTTCAAGATGGTCGTTCCACTCGCTCTGACAGGTGTCAGAAACTCGTTTTTTGCGTGAGAAAAAACAAAATACCAAATAAAAATGGCACATTGGAGTTCATCAGAATCTGGAATATTGAGGAAAAAGAAAAAAGATGACGATATAGAAAAGCTTTTCATATTTGGATACGCCTGTAAATTATTCAAAGATGACGATAAAGCTCTACATATTGACCAAGGAAAGCATCTTATCCCATGGATGGGAGATGAGAAACTCAAGATTGATAGGTAATGTTTTGTGATGAATTTATGGTCCCTTTATCTCTATTGTTCGTGTATTTCACTGCTCCAGTAAATAAATAAATATATGAACTCAGGCATATTCGAATATAATTACAGGTATGATTGTCGTGGACATTTATCAGATCTAAGTCAGTATGAAGCAAGTCGGGAAGATTATGATACTACCAGATGGTTGGGCCTTAGCGAAAATGAAAGAAAATTAGAACAGTTATGTGACGAAGAAAGATATTATTCCCTTCTAAACAATGAAGAAGAAGAAGAATTATACAAAGGTAGAATTATTACTTT
Organism: Propylea japonica; assembly: GCA_013421045.1. Classification (NCBI taxonomy): domain Eukaryota; kingdom Metazoa; phylum Arthropoda; class Insecta; order Coleoptera; family Coccinellidae; genus Propylea; species Propylea japonica. Next base: position 91,309,760 of record CM024241.1, read on the forward strand.
TCCTTTCATTCCAACATTTCAAATACCTCTTGATTATCTACAAATAAATTGTTGCTTCCACAGAAGAAGAATTGAAAAGAAACAAAACCAACGAGTTTCAATACAGTTACGATGTTCCTACGAATCCCGATGAAAAAGAGGCGATCCCAACTGTTCCTGAAAATGATATTGATGAGCCATATGTACCTTCTCCAGAGTTAGATGTTCCAGTTGAAATAACAATAGTAAGAAAATTCAATAAATTCCTTTTACAAGTGCAAAATCCTGATATGAACTACAAAGTTACAATTTTTTCATTGTAAAAAGAGAATGGCTAAATTTTGAATCGGTTTAGAGAACAAATTCTCGATTGAAGTAATCTTAATTATTTTTTCAGCCTAAAACAGTAAAGGAATACACAAGAATAGAGAAAACAGCTATATTTGTTTCAACGCAAGGACCACAAATGGAAATTCTAATCAAAGCCAAACAAAGCGACAATCCACAGTTTAGTTTTTTGAACCAAAACGATACTTTATACAAGTTCTACAGGCATGTGCTGGATGCAGTTAAAAGCAGAAGATACAGGACACCTAGCGCTAAACCTGGTAATTTTTTACTCCTTGTTTCAAGAGGGTCATAATTAAAGGGTTTCCAAAAATAGGTGTTATTTTGAATAGCCCGCTATTTTGATAGATGTCATGCTTGAAGCTGTCATTTTTTGACATTTGATAAGTAGAAATAACGCCGTTAATAAAAATGGAACGATACACGTTTCAAGAACGCATTGAAATCATTTAAATTCACTATAAAAATGGTGAATATTTTTGGGTCGTCGTGAGGCACCTTGTCGCAATAAAGAAATTGGTGGAAAAATTCAAACTGTTGGGATAAGTTAGTGATGTAAAGAATGAAACCCGTGCACGTCGCTCAAAAACAGCCGATAATATTCCTACTGTAGCCGAAAGTGTTGGAGCAACTGTTACGGTGAACGGATTGCGCTAGTGAGAGATGATTAATAATTTTTTATGGCCGAAATTGGATGGTATTGATCTGGACAACGTTTACTTTCAACAAGACGGCGCTACGTGCCACACAAGCAACGAAATCATTGATCTTTTGCGGGAAAAGTTTCCAGTCCGTGTTATCTCTCGAAGAGCTGACCTCAAATATGGAATTTGTGAGGCTATCGAGGACATAGGGCAGTCACTTTGCGATTTGGTTATGGAAAATTTCATTGAAATGATATGGTCCTGTAAGCGTGATCGTGGTGGTTATTTGCCTGATGTTATTTTCCACTATTAACGGTATAGCTTCTTCTTTATAATGAAATAAACATCCGATCATTTATATTGAAAAATGGCATTTTTCTTTGGATATCAAAATAACACCTCTTATTGGAAAACCCTTTACATAGGGTGTTTCAAATTGTGCGGTTTTTTTAGAAATAAATATATAGCGCTAAATTCGTCTGAGTATCTCCAAAACTCGCCAAAGAAATTGTAGAATCAGGTGCTGATTCTAGGGTAGTTTGTATGGGGATGGAGGAAAAAGGTGGAGATTTCACTGTCAACTAGTGTTGGGACCACTCGAGTACTCGATTATTCAAATAATCGACACTACTCGATTATCAAAAAAACCGCTCGTCACTCGAAATCGATATGAGTCATGTGTTATTCAATCCGATTTCTCGAGCGACGAGTGATGTCTCCAGAGAGGTGACCGCGCGGGCACTAGGTTCTGCTTCGACGAACCCTACAGGGTAATTGTTCCCGACAGAGACCTATGGTCTTCATCAAACAGGCTTCTTAGTCCAGAAGGTCCCACCTGGTTCACTGATGGCTCTGTCACAGCAACAGGGTCTGGGGCCGGAATCGTGGGTCCTCACTTTAATCAGGCTATCCCTCTGGGGAAGGACTGTTCATTGGGCAGGCTGAGCTATTTGCGGTTCTTGCATGCGCACTGGAAAACATTCGCAGGGGAACTCTGGCCAGCACATTTATATATGTTGCGACAGCCAGGGAACTCTGAAATCTCTATCTGATGTTAGAGTTGACTCTCTTCTGGTAGAAGAATGCAGGAATGCTCTGCGTGGGCTGGGCTCTGATAACTTTTTGAAAGTGGTCTGGTGTCCGGCTCATGCGGATATACCTGGTAACGTCAAGGCAGATGAACTGGCTAGGCGGGGAGCCGGATTAGCATTTGTTGGTCCGGAGCCTTCGCTGCCAATCTGTCGCACATCTGTCAGAAGTTTCTTCAGGAACTGGCTGAACAGGGAATTTTCCTCGGAATGGAGCGCAGGGGTGGGCCTGAGGTGGTCGAGGATTCTCATTGAGAGACCGTCCTCGCGATCTGAGGTCAATAGGCTTCTGCTGCTGGAGAGGAAACAACTCAGTCTGGTGACTGGTGCATTGACTGGTCACCTGTTTAACAAGCATTTGAAGAGAATGGGATTGACGAGCTGCTCCCTATGCCGGTGGTGCAGGAGTACTGATGAAACGGTTGAGCATATTTTGTTCAACTGTGGAAACCTTACTGAGTTAAGGTCAACACACCTAGGAAATCCAACACCTTCTATTCCTATGGTGAGAGGGACCACTCCTGGCAGGCTCGCGACATTTCTGTCTTTGTGTCTGAGGAGCTGAGTCTCTATGGAACGATGCGGGTGAACAATGGGCCACTAGGCCTCAGTTCGGCCGGTAAGGCACCGCACAGAGAAGAAGAAGATGTCTTGATAATCGGACTGTGTCGGTTATTTGAATGGTTGAGTACAAGCCCGATATTCGGTGTTTTCGCCCGGCATTAACCATATATAATCGCGATCTTTGAGTGAATTCTCATCCGATAGTTCTTATTAGACAGAAATTAGTTGGTGAATGGGTGATGACTGGGGAATGTTGAGGTTGTCGATAAATGTAGAGATGTTTTAAGGTGTTCGTTTATAAAACTGAAAAAATCAACAAAATTAAAATTTTTACTGAAACACATCTAATCATCATATCTAATAACGGAAATGCTGCTTCAAATTTGTAGTACTGCCATAATAAGACAAAACTTTTCTACAAATATTGCAAGTCGCAAATTTTTTATCATTATTTTTATGGAAATAATTCCATACAGCGGACTTCTGTTTTGATCCCATGATAATTAATAATTATCAATACGATACACGCGTGACGCGAGCTTCAATTTCTAGGACAGAAGATATAAACAAAATCGCAAGTCACAACGCAATGAATGTAGAGGCCGTACAGTGCTGAATGAGCGGTGAGCGGTTAGCAATGCATGATCGCTTATTCGCTTGCAACTCGGCCGATTACGAATATAATCGAGGGTGGGGATCAGGCGAAAAATCGCTCGGTGGGTATCAAGCGAAAAATCGCTCGATTATCGCTCGGTTATTTGGATCGCTCGATCATCGAGTACTCGGTTATTGAAAATACTCGATTATTCCCAACACTACTGTCAACCGTTTATTGAACTAGCTAACTGCGGTCTCATTTGATCTGCAGGTGTTGTGGTTTATATATAACAATTAATACAATTAGTAAACAATATAGTCGTTCTCTACTACTACTGATAATGATTCACCGTAGCGACCTTGCTTACCTGCACATTCTTTATTTCGTTTATTTGTTGCAAGGCCAGACAATGTTACAATGAAAATAGTCTGATTAAACTAACCTTCTAATATTATGATATTTTTCAACTATTAAGGATCCATATGTGATGATCCGCATATTAGATTATATTATGATTATGACGAAATGTTCCTTGAATGAATTGGGTTTTTTGTTAAGTCCATTTTTTGACTTTACAGAAATTGCTCCAAATTATTCACAGAAATTATTCAATATAATCTCCATTTGTTTGATGTGACCACACATGCATTATTTATTATTTCTATCGCACACAAATAGTTTTTTATACTTCCTCAAGTCCCCCACATTATTGACCTCACCGTCACGATACACTGATATTTTAAAATGTAAACTAATTCACTATTTGAATAAAAATGCGGCATCGTTGAACTTATTCTCCTAACACATTATTCTTTAAATTTTCTCTATTGTTTAGACATGAACTCTTCCAATACCTCGACAGACGAGAACAACGATCACTATCTCCATCCTAGTTTGGTGCCATCAGCCTCAACCAGTACGGTAGGTTTTTCACAGCTTCTTTACTTAATCGCAGTGCTAACTTATAAATTTTAGAGAAGAGTTTCGAAGGGAACTTGAGTGCGACCGTCATCATTTGTAATATGACTTTTTTTATTTATGTATATATAACGAACATTTTATATTTTTCTATTTTTTCAATGTAATAAACATATGAAATCAGCATGCTGTGTTGTTATTTTATCCAAGTGTGAGAACGATTAATAATATTTTTCTTTCTGTTCACAGGGTCCCTCGATTACACTATGGTTTTAGTGATTTTTTTTGAGATCGCTAACTTGCAGCAGTAATTTTCGTTTCAGCATATTATCATTCTTTTTTTCCGTTCAGATAACACTTTACTTGAAATTGTTATCTGAAATTATACACAGGTTTAACCGATTTAATTCAATGGGCATTTCCAGTTCGTTTTTTTTATGTAACAGCATTAAAGTAGTGTTAAATACATGCAGATTTGGAAATTCACATCGAAAACATACGATATACAATGCATCGGACAGATAATTTTTTCCTCCAGTTGCACAAATGAATAGTCGAGATAATCAAGTGCTGTAACTGAATGAATTCCGTTGTATTATTGCAATAATCTAGTCTTGTCTCTCTCTTATCGCAGTATGGTAGGAAACCTGTAGTACACGTATAGAATTATTTAATTTGTCAGGCTGCTCGTAATACTTGATTCAAGTATTTACTGTTGCCTACCATACTAAATGAATTATGCTCCTCCCAACGATAAGAGAGAGACAAGACTAGAATATTGCAATAAGACAACGGAATTCAGTGTGTTACAGCACGTCATTGTCTCGACTATTCATCTGTGCAACTGGATGGAAGAATTCTCTGTCTGATGCATTGTATATCTTATGTTTAAGATGTGAATTTCCAAAATTGTATAGTCCGTTCACGAAAGTTTGAGCGTATAGTTGGCGTTTGTTTATTTATCTGAAGTTGGCAGTATTTATTGTCATAACGTAAAATAAAGTCAACGTTGCCGAATGTACCCGACCTCGTCCGACGAGCTTGCGAGTTATTAGAGAACTCTATGCAATATTGACAACATTGCGTATCAATCTGACAGAAAATAAACAACATAACCTAAAATTTTTTGTGGAATATGCCTAATTGTCATGGCCAACCGACGGCTCAAACTTTCGTGAACGGACTATAACAATAATTAACTTTCAATTAAATATTGAAATGCGATTTCTATACTCGTGAGTTCAAACGCCGCGCCATGATGACGTACGTGCAAGCATAAGTGGGGATGGCGATACACAACAAAGTGGCTTGTTTGCATCGTTGTAAACTGTGATTCAACATTCAACCAATGAAATTAATGCTAACACGTACGTCACACTTAACGACCAATTCTTATCGTTTGAATTTGCTAGCTTATTTCGGCGATTTCAATGATTTCTGTCTCAAAAACGAAACCAAAAAAGGATTATTGCTGAGATTTTCGGAGGATCCGTTATTTTTTATATAAGGTTTTCTGGAAATGCTCATTATGAGGCTTATACCATTTTTATACAGATTGGGCAAAAAACGTTTACCTATCTATCCAGGAAAAATGTATTTTATGGTTTTATTTAACCATTTTTGCATATTTAAATTTGAGATTATGCCTTACTCCAATGAAAAACATGTGAAAAGGTTATATGTACCCAATTTTTTCAAAGTTGTATGTGTTTGATGTGTTTTCAATAATTTTTTCAATTTTGATCGCGAAAATGCCGCATGTTTATTCAAATAATTAACTTTTACTCATATAGTATTAAGATATTGTTGCCCAAGATGGTTTCCTCTTTTTTTTTAATGGAATATTTTGCATGAGCAACAATGAAATATTCTATCTCGACAAGTTCTGCCACCTGCCATTAAAAGCCTGACTTTAGAAACGCCTTGTCTGCAACCAAAATCAATATATTTCTTTAGAAATTAGATAATAATGTTAGTAATTCAAAAAGACGATAAAAAACATACAACTTTCAAAATACCCAAAAACCACAATTGTACGCATTTTACATATAGTCCGTTCACGAAAGATTGAGCACATAGTAGGCGTTTCTTATTTATCTGAAGTTGGCAGTATTTGCTGTCATAATGTAAAATAAAGTCAACGTTGCCGAATGTACCGTACGTCGATCGCGAGCTTGCGGTTATCAGACAACTCTATGCGATATTGACAACATTGCGTATCGATCTGACAGGAAAAAAAAAGAACATAACCTAAAATTTTAATATACACAGTGGAATATGCCAAATTTAAATGGCCAACCGACGGCTCAACCTTTCGTGAATGGACTATAGAAGGCGTTTCTTTATTTATCTAAAGTTGGCAGAATTTTCTGACATAACGTGAAATAAAGTCAACGTTGCCGAATGTACCCGGCGTCGTCCTACGATCTTGCGAGTTATCAGACAACTCTATGCAATAATGACAACATTGCGTATCAATCTGACAAGAAAATAAAGAACATAACCTAAAATTTTAATATACACAGTGGAATATGCCAAATTTCCATGACCAACCGACGGCTCAACCTTTCGTGAACGGACTATACATTAAATAAACTTTTCACATGTATGTCGTGGTGTAAAAAGTTTAAACGAATCTTGCATCAACAAAAGACAAAATTCTAACAACTTTCCTATGAATCTACAAGCCTCGAAGCCGTAACAGTTGAAGATTCCTATCTTTTGACAGCCTTATCCTCAACAACTATTACTTCTGCTCATCGTCATCCTGAAGGGGATGGTTTAAAACAAAAATAACACTTCCTATTGTTTAAACAGGAGGCGCCCCCACCAACTATACCTAGCATTCCATACAGGCCAAACGTTAACTGTGCTTACTCGCAACTGGTCAGTAGGATCCAAGGTACCCCCATCGGAGGCACTGTCAGTCCTGCCCCTCAAAATCAGCCTGTCGTTGAGCCCCAGAGTGCCCAAAATACTCTTCCGAGTGATGGGGTACATCCGGATATGAGCAGTCTGACTTACGAGCAACAGCAGCAATATTATCAGTATTATTTGCAGAGGCAATATTACGAATATTATAAACAGATGGTGGAAAAGTCGGGACTGCCTAGTGAGTATCTCATTATTATACAGTGTGTTTGGTCATGACTTAGCGATAATTTAAGGGCATCAAATATACCTAATATTATCGACAAACACACCCACATTGGGTAGTTTACCCCCTTAGTTTTGGAGTAGCCCCCATTTTAAATTTACTTTTTTATTTTCACTGACCCTTCCAAATGATATCGATTCCTTTGGACATAAAGGTCCTACAGATGTGAAAAAAATGTTTTTTGAAAGATGATACTACCACCTTTCATTGAAGTATAACAATATAAAAACATTCAACTTGAAAACGCCATAAAAAAATTCTCTAAAAAAGTTCATAGTGAAAATATGTACTGATTTTCTCAGTAAAGCCGCAATAGTACAAGAACTAGCACATTGAAGTATAATTTTTTTTCAATGATTCAACACGCAAGGACACAAGCTACAAAACAACACTCACATCATTTCTGTAAATTACATAATTTGAGAGTTATTGCTGTTCGAACATGACCACTACGCGAGCGTCCCAAACTTTTTTTTGTTGCTATAGGTCGTCATGAGGGCTACTGCCTGTCTACAAAGCAGAAGGGCCTTTTTGAGCAATTGTTATGATTAATTATTTTATTTGATCATTAAAAATTATCGAAACTACAGTACTGAGTTTTATTCATTATTCATAAGGGTTATAGAAATTATATTTGTATCATTTTGTAGCTAATATCCTTGCGTGTTAACTCTTAAAAAAAAATTATACTTCAATGTGCTAGTTCTTGTATTATTGCGGATTAAATAAGAAAATCAGTACATGTTTCTACAAATTTTTTTTTAAAGAATTGTCTCATTACATTTTTAAGTTGAATGTTTACATATTGTTCCACTTTGATAAAAGGTGGTAGTATCATCTTCCAAAAATAGCTATTATTACAACTAGGGAAATATGAATACTATATTTCCCGAGGTTGTCCTAGTTACATCCCGAGAGCGAAGCCCGAGGGATGTATTAGGCAACCGTGGGAAATGTATTCAGATTTCCCGTGTTGTAATCAATAGTTTTTTTCTGATTGAAGCAATATCGTTCCTAAAATGGTAAAATTAATATTAGATGGTAAATTTTTGAATTAATTGGATTTTCACCGTTGCTATGGGCCGTGTTTTTGAGAATCGTGGTTGACTGGTTTTATTTTGACGTCTTGTCATAAATAAAATTATTGAAAAAATGTCGAACTACGTCGAAACTCAAGCGGCGAAAGCCCGTGAATTTTTGATTCCTGCCAAATCTAAAGCTGCCTATAGTAAAGAGTATGCAGGCTTTCAGAAGTGGAACGGTGGTGGACGGTGTCAGCGAAAATATTTTGTTAGCATATTTTGAAGATTTGGTATGTTGCTCTGATTCTTGTTATTTTCAAAGTATGATCAATTCATTCGATCATCAGTCGCAGAAATATTCACCAAACACGTTATGGCCAAAATAATCTATGTTAAGGTCCATGCTACATTTGAAGGAAAAAACGAATGTGAAATTATTCGATGAAGTGGAAGCAATTGTTGAGAACAAAAATAAAGGATACGTTCCCAAAAAATCAGCAGTGTTGTCCCGGAAGCATATCAAGAAATTCTTGACAGAAGCTCCAAATGACTTTTTTCTGATGTATTAGGTGAAAATTTGCATAATATACTATTTTTAGTAAAATATGACTTGACGTTTCATATTTCCCTTGGGATAATATGACTTGACGTTTCATATTTCCCTTGGGAAATATGAGTGTGTTATGACATATGGTAACTAAGGCGATATTGCTCAATATTAATTCAATCAGAAAAAAACATTTTTTTTACATCTGTAGGACCTTTATATCCAAAGAAATCGATATTATTTGGAAGGGTCAAATAAAATAAAAAAGTGAATTTAAAATGGGAGGCACTCCAAAACTGGGGGGGACAAACTCCCCAATGTGGGTGTTTTTGTCGATAAAATTAGGTATATTTGATGCCCTCGAATTATCACTAAGTCATCACCAAACACACTGTAAATATAACATTCTGTATAACAGTTGATATTTCTCACATCTCAAAATTTCGCTCTGACACACTAAAAAAAGCTTAAAAAGAAACTAAACGCATCACACAATATTCTTCATTATCTGAAAATTATCTCTGTTTTCCTGTATTGTGGTTTTGGTTTTTTTCTATAACTTATAAGTTATCAGTTAATAATAATTATTTTTTTTCAAATCCTAATCTTGGTTTGTTGCTATCAACTCTTGTTTGATAAAATGAGATTTTTTTTAAGCCTCAAAGTGTAATCTGATGTATCAAAGGGTGACTTCTGTTTTCACCATTACAACTTTTATATTCAAGTAGTTTAGAACATGTTCATCATCAGTAGTTTGTGATTTTGTGAATTATTCAAGATTCATTTAATCTATAACATATTTTGTGTTTTAAGGTCTGTAAGTTATTTTTAAGGTTTTTTTCTTGATATAAGATAGCACTGATTCTTCATTTGAATGAATCAATCTAACAATGTATAGTCCGTTCACAAAAGGTTGATCCGTCGGTTGGCCATGGAAATTTGGCATATTCCACTGTGTATATTAAAATTTTAGGTTATGTTGTTTATTTTCTTGTCAGATTGATACACAATGTTGTCAATATTGCATAGAGTTCTCTGATAACTCGCAAGCTTGTCGGACGAAGCTTGGTACATTCGGCAACGTTGACGTTTTTTTACGTTATGGCAGTAAATACTGCCAACTTCAGATAAATGAACAAACGCCTACTATGCGCTCAAACTTTCGTGAACGGACTATATTTTACTTTTATAAGCAAAATTTTTTTATGTGATATTTTTCATTCAATAGATCATTTTGTTCAATTCAAATATTTATCGATAAAAAAAACAATAGTTTCATATTAATATAAAACAATAAACCAACTAATTATTCGATCAAAACCCTTAAATTTTCAGATGATGTTTCAACTCAATCTGAGATGGCGATGAATCCTAATATGCAAGCTTTTGTGCAGCAAATGATGTACGCTCAGTATTTACAGCACAATCAATCCCAACAGCAACAACAGACAACAAATCCTTACGCACAAATAGTATCAAACTTGGTAAAAGACATGCCCAACACTTATCCTTCTGTCGATAAGGCAGATATTTCCAAGGAACCCGTTATTTACAGCGAAAACAAGGATCCCCTACCGAACTCAACGCTTGAACAGAAAAACATTTGTAACGGAGGAGCAACAGCCAAGGTTGGTACAAATAGTTCGTCCATACTCTCAATAACTCAATAAAATGATAAAAAATTCTTATTCGCCATCTTTGACAACTCAAAAACAACACATAAAGCCCGTTCGGCATTGACCTCCGCGAGCAGACGGATTTTTTAGTCATGTGACCACAGATCGTACAGATTCATCTGTAATATCTGGGAATAAACGAACGATACAGAGCATCTGCCACAGAACAAACTGCTCTGTTCTACTTTTATAGATTATGAGATTTCAAAGATCACTATTTTGGGAAATATGCTCATCTTTTAACGATACTTTCACCCTTTTCTTAGCTCTTCCGTAAAATCTCAATTAAATAATTAGGTGCAAAGGCACTGAATGCAAAGGAAACAAGGAATGCAATATCCCCTTCTGGTCGTTCAATGCGGCGATAGTTGTACCGAAAGATCCTAATTAATTAATTAATTATACAAAAAAGAAACGTGAAAGCAATATGTCCTCCTGTCCATTCATAACTACGCTAGCTGTATCGAAAAATTTTAATGAGTTTTTAATGAATAAATGAGAACAGAAGAATAAAAGTGTAATTTTTCAATCTATCAGTTGTCAGATCAGAAAACTCAACATAAAACAAAAAAAAAAACATAAAACTCTATGGATAAAATCGCTTTGCTCCGTCGAAATATACCGAGCGAAAAGATCGACATCCGATTGCTCAGATTTTTATGCCGAACGGTCCAGATGTGTACTCCCCTCAATCCGGATGTAATAAACGAACGGTTCAGATCGATCTGACCAGTCCGATGTCGATGCCGAACGCCCCCATACCAAAAATAATCAAATTCATTCGTATTTTAGCCCGCAGGGGAATCCCCTAAGAAGGCAGCACTGTCCCTTATACAGAACTACTCATCGGACTCAGAAGATGGCACTAGTGAAGACGAACAAGATGTCAAAAACGATTTCAAAATGCCGGACGAAGAAACGAAGGTGGTAATCGACAAGATGGCGTCCTACGTTGTGAAAAATGGCGACGATTTCGAAAAAATCGTAAAGTCGAGGGAAGATCCTAGATTTGTGTTTCTCAGGGAAGATCACGAATTTTATAAATACTACAGACACAAGGTGGACGAGGAAAAAAGAAAAGTTAAGGGTCCCGAAATCGAGAAAGATACCAAAGCGGAATCCAAAGAATCGAAGGCCAATGCTGCCAAAATAAAGGAGAAAAAAATCATAGGTAAGCTTCACTTCATTTTGATGGCGATATGATATTCATATTATGTAATACTAGCAGACCCAACAGACGTTGTTCTGTATACACAAAAATTCATTCAATTCGATCCAGCCGTTTAGTTGCAGAGTAGATGAATAACCTGAATAACGACTACAGTGCCATCTGTTGATCTGATTTGTGATCATAAACATACGGGCATCGGCAATCCAAAATACATTCATACGTCCCTCACCCTCACACTTCGGTACCTTCTCCTACCCGCCTAGTGCCTACCTCGGAGACGCATTTTGGTGCGATTTCATCTTCAACCTGCCATATCTTTTGATGTATTCGTCATAATTGAATGATATAAAAGGCAATTTCGTTCTAAATTGAATACTGGGAATGAACGACGTATTTAATTGGATAAGTATCAATAGCGTATTCATAAAAAATACTCCCAAATAATGCATAATTTTGAGAAACATTTGGATACCTTTAAAAGGTAATACCGAGTAAACCTTGAAAAATAGATATATGCTATCGCGGACTTTTTTGTAGAACTATTAAAGAGGTACATTTCTGTCATACATTGTTTCCATGTACGTCTTACGGTTTTTGCAGCGCACCTGAAAATAGCTGATCATGACTGATTTTGGTACTCATATGTATTATCATTGAAGTTATCGTAGGTTTCCTTAATTTTCTCGGGTTAAAAGTATAGCCTATGTTACTCAGGGATATTGTAGCTTTCTAAGGGTGAAAAAATTATTGAAATCGGTCAAGTAGCTTATAAGTTAACTCGTATCAAACCCACAAACATACAAATCTTTCCTCTTTATAATATTAGTATAGATAGTATCATAATTATTTTTCAACGGTATAAAATGAAAATTAGAGAAAATTTTATAGTCGGAGGAGGTAAAAATGGCAAAAAATGTTACATAACCTTCAAGAAAAACTGTCAAACTTTGACAGCTGACAACCACCATATTTTCAAGGAATTATTCGTCAAAATAGCTCTCATTTGTGTTATATTCTTATAAGGGAAATAGCTCAGATTTCATTAAAAAAATGATATGTTATATTTCAACTTGAATCACAATAGACCTTCTGAAAGAACGAAAAATTTAGATCGAACTCATACGCTCTGTTCTATTTGAAGTTAAGGATGAAAAAAAGCTCAACAAACAATTACTAATCAAGATTTGAAACTGCTTGAAATGGATTTAATCAATATGATCGAAAACTGTTCAATTAAAAAAATCATTTTTCTCGATATGTATCATTCTAGACCAAAATTGTCCGTTTTTCAGCTCCTGTTAGTTTCTCGATCAAGAAACCAAAAGAAGAGCCTCCAAAAGAAATAAAAAGCGCCCTTCCAGTAGACGAAGAAACTGATGAAGAAGAGCTTGAAAATCAAGAAAGTGTTCCTGTACCTCCTGTAATTCCTCAGCCCCCAACTTTGGTCAGCAGTAACACATCGAAAAAAGTATTCAAAATTGAAACCTCAACTGTTTCCACACCCAAAGAAAAGGAAAAAGAGAATAAACAAGATTTAAAAATAGTTGATGACAAAGAAATAAAAAGATGAGGAAATGGAAGAAAAAGAAAGCAGAAAGTCGAAATTCAAGATGCAGAAAAGGAAGTGAGAACCGTAAGTGATGTAACAAATGAAAAAACAGAAACCGAGGAAACGAAGGATTTAGAAACTAATAAAACAACTACACAATCTGACATTTTTGATAAAGATGATCCTATTTTGGAGATGATCGATTTGACAGAAGATGAAAAGAATATGGATTCAGTGAAAAGTATGTTAGATATCTATTTAAGAATGCGATATACAATTTCAATTACTAAATTCTTGTTTAACTAACATTAATTTTTGTCGATTCTCTGTATTCATTTTTATATATTTTTGAGCCGCAATTTTAACGTAAATGGCAGTTCTAAGCACTTATCTATATAAGAAAATGGATTTTAATGAGTGGTATTTTAAAAAGATTACTTTGCAGATGCCGATATATTCGATTTAGCTCCTGACAGAGAGAAAACAGCTAAGGAGAATCGTGCTTTACAGTTAGAAAGAAGAAGAAAGGCTCTGGCATTCCTGAAACTGAAATCTGCTTCTGGGGACGCTTCGCAAGCACCAGACGGTGCTAAAACTACCATTCCTACTATCGACTTATCCAATATGCATTCAACAAAAAAATTCCGTATCTTCTGATAGCTCGGATGAGGATAAAAGAAGACATAGGAAGAGGTGAGTGTCTCAACATTTTGATTATCATTAAATGTCAATTCTGTCACGGAAAAAAATTCAGCCAACCGAATTTTTTTATGCAAAAACCACTACACGATATTTATTGAAATACAGTAGAGACTCGATAATCCGGATCAATTAATGCAAGGGATGATCCGGATTAATGAGGAATCCGGAATACCGCATCTCACAATTTAGTAAAGATGCAATTTAAAAAAACGGTTGAAATAAATAAAGGCCTCTATTATCGAAACCATAAAACAAATATATTATTTGGAATAATTAGATATTTTACGTTTTCTACTGTAAGGGAAAGAGAATGCTGAATATTAGCTTTCTCCTGTATATCTTTCAGAAGCTGAATATCAGTAATTGCCATGAGTTTTGGAATAAACAGACTGTATCGAATTGATCTATGCTCTAAATGCATTTGCTAACATTATCCCCATCTTCGAGGATCGAAAAAATATGTGCTAAAAGGCCTTTTCGGTATTTCAGTTTTGTTAATTTAATATCATTATGATCCATATGCTGTATCAAAGCTTTATGGTTTGGAGGTAGAAACATTCCATTCCATTTCACTAATTAATTATTCTTGTCTGACTTTTTTTGTCTTATACCATTTTGCACTATTATATACCAAAAGAACGCCCGATCGTCGTCATAGAAATTGAGTTACGACAAGTTAGAACCGTAAACCACGTATGCAACGATCGAAAATTCGGATTATTGAGTCTTGCAATCCGGATTATAAGGACATAATACAATCTTGCCGTCAATACGGACTAGTAAATATCCGGATTATCGTTCTCCGGATTATCGAGTCTCTACTGTATTTCATTAATTTCGATAAAAGTTCAGTCAATTGAAAAGGAATGCTCATTCTAATTGTTCATTCATCATCAATCACCCTGTATGTCCTTTTATCAATCAAATCAGTAAATTTAACATGTTTGTGAATCAATATAAGCATAAAAAATTAAAAACATTGTTTATAGTGATGTAACATTAATGTTTCAGGAGTAAAACCAAAGATAGAGATCGCCACAGATCCAAGAGATCTAGGGAAAGTGAAAAAAGCACAAGTAGAAAAGATAGAGAAAAGAACAGAAAAAGTAGAACTCCTAGAATGGAGAAAAGCTACGACAGCGGAGTAAGTGAGAAAGAAGAAGGTGAAATGTCTGACGATACAGATGATACAAAGTATAGGAAATCATCGCACAAGAAAAAGAAGTCAAGAAAAAGGTAAGGTAAAAATGGGTGAGCCAAAAGTACATACGTATTCATCAGGAACTCGAAAACGGGTGACTATTGCAGAAACTTTGTATCCATAACTTCGCCTTGCAGTTTAAAGGTGATGGCGCCTCATGCCATACATGAATTAGCTTATTTAATTTGCAACAAAAAGTCCATTGGTTTTTTAATTTTCCTAGTTGTTCCTGGAAAAAGTTGATTGAACAAACATTATTATGTGATTAATTTTCAATGAGTACTTTTTGAAAGCTCAAAAATGGGCGATCTATATTCAAATATCAAGATCGAATATTTATTTTCTAGGAAACATTCCAAGAGCAAACACAGTTCAAAGAGCAAGAAAAAATTGAAGAAAAGAGATACAAGATCGAGCTCAAGTGATTCTGAATCGTCTACACATAGTTAATATTTATGAACATATTGTATTCCTTTTGTTGCTCAATAATTCTTATGACATCCGCGAATTGAATGTATTAAAGTGTAAATAAACGTGATTTGATCATAAAATTTATAGGGAAGAATTTAATAAAATATTTTATTACAAAATAAAGATCTTTTCATAAAATAAAGTCAATTCAAAACCCAACTGTAGACTGTTACAGCGTACTTAAGCCACCCTAGGCACAGCAGTGCTTATTCATTCCTAGCTTAGGAATCAAATATTTCCCTATATTAAAAGAAGTTTCTCACTTATAAGATATTTATTTAACCGTAAATATCAAAATATATTGTTTATCAATATAAATAAAAAATTAGTAATGCCTTAAACACTTTTATACCAAATTCCATATAAACAATTTTACCTGGATTGCATTTTGATTGTCTTAAGTTATTCGTTGTAGATTTCAGTGATGAAATTGTACTATTTCTCTGTAGTTTGTTCTTCGCTGCTTTCTCGACTGCAATCTTTCTTGACGAAATTATCCTTTATCGTTTTCTCGATTTTATCTCCAATAGATTTTGGTGAAAGTGTATCCGCGTTTATTTTCAATTTAAACGTGTCTTTCGACTTGTCTGTGGGGCAGTCTTTATGGTCTATTTTATGCATTTCTGTCGTACTAAAATCGTTCAATTTCAGACTTTCTTTCACCTGAAAAAATAATTCTCCATAAACTTCATTTTCTAAACGTTATCAGAATTTCGTCGATATAGAGTGTTTGGAGATTTAATTGAATGTTTCCAAATTGTTATAATGAAGATCAATCATGTCCCGTAAAATGTGGGAAATCTCTCGGATTCAGATAGAACATAAAAAATGAAGATGACAAGTTCCCATAAATTTTTTTCCTAGCGGCCCTCCCTACGGAGAAACGACCTCCTAAATGACGCCACTGGAAATCCATTTTCTTCTTCTTCTTCTTTTTCTCTGTGCGGTGCCTTACCGGCCGAACTGAGGCCTAGTGGCCCATTGTTCACCGGCATCGTTCTATAGAGACTTAGCTCCTCAGACACGAAGACAGAAATGTCGCGAGCCTGCCAGGAGTGGTCCCTCTCACCATAGGGATAGAAGGTGTTGGATTTCCTAGGTGTGTTGACCTTAATTCAGTAAGGTTTCCACAGTTGAACAGAATATGCTCAACCGTTTCATCAGTACTCCTGCACCACCGGCATAGGGACAGCTCGTCAATCCCATTCTCTTCAAATGCTTGTTAAACAGGTGACCAGTCAATGCACCAGTCACCAGACCGAGTTGTTTCCTCTCCAGCAACAGAAGCCTATTGACCTCAGATCGCGAGGACGGTCTCTCAATGAGAATCCTCGACCACCTTAGGCCCACCCCTGCGCTCCATTCCGAGGAAAATTCCCTATTCAGCCAGTTCCTGAAGAAACTTCTGACAGATGTGCGATAGATTGGCAGCGAAGGCTCCGGACCAACAAATGCTAATCCGGCTCCCCGCCTAGCCAGTTCATCTGCCTTGACGTTACCAAGTATATCCGCATGAGCCGGACACCAGATTACTTTCAAAAAGTTATCAGAGCCCAGCCTACGCAGAGCTTTCCTGCATTCTTTCACCAAAAGAGAGTCAACTCTAACATCGGATAGAGATTTCAGAGTTCCCTGGCTGTCGCAACATATATAAATGTGCTGGCCAAAGTATCCCCTGCGAATATTTTCCATTTTAATGAAATAAGTTTCAAACTACTCGATATTATTTGATAAAAATTTGATATGATAAATAGTATTAAGGACCTCTTAAATCACTGCACTCAAATTTCAATCAGCTTGTTTAGTTTACCAGGGGCGGACTGGGTTGTACATTTTAATGCTTACATTTTTAACACCCTGCTAAAAAAACAAATTTGGATACCTTGGACATTAAGCTGAAGAAAAAGTACTCTTGTTCAGTGTCGATAAAATGAACTGTTTTGAAAAAAAAATAATGAAAGAAGTAAGTAATTGAAATTTATTCCACTAAAAACTAAAATGAATTTCCAGTGGCGTCATTTAGGAAGTCGTATCTTCGTAGGGAGGGCCGCTAGGAACTTGTCATCTTATTTTTTTAAGTTCTATTTGAATTTCCCACATTTTCCGGGTCACCCTATATAATCTATTTATAGATTATACCTTGTATTTCCAAACACCCTATATAACAACTTTAACCCCCTTCTCATATTCGTAATGAAGATTATTCATTGTTGTATTGAAAAATATGGCTACTTTTGAACATCGAGAATGAAATATGAAATTTGTTTAAAAAATTATTCTGCATTCTGACCTTATCCTTGAACGATGCACTCAATGTAGAAGTTCTGGACAAAGTATATACTTTAGTTTCCGATGCAAAACCCATTTGGGAACATAAGAGTACCCCAGCGTAATTTGAATGATCTGTATCGAAGACTACCATGTACTCGGATGGAGAACCTGTAAGTAACACCATATTAAAGTCATATACTGCAATAAATTAATAAAATAGAGAAATACACTTTCACTACTAGATGAGATAACAACAAATACCAAAAAATTAAAACTATCCAATAAACAAAAAAAAATACTTTAAATGAGAAATATTGACATATATTATGGGTACTTACTCCAGTGCCATTGAATTTTCAAACCAGCAGGATTGTCTTTTTCTATAATTTTCATTTTTCCAGTTTTGGTAACAATGTGCTTTACGAATGGAATAGTTTTAAAGTTTGTCGATTGTTCAACATCGAACTTGGAGCTAGATTTAGTGGCCTTAAAGTTCATTGTTGCACATGATATGGAGATATCGCTCGCTTCTACGATATACCAAAGGCCCAGGAACTGAAAATAATGAAAAACAACTCTTGAAATGTATATCATGGGCACCCATCCAGGTACTAACTTTACGAGATACTGTTGAGTAACATAATTTTTCAAACATTGAATGAAATCTATCATAATTTGATTAAGCTTCGTCAAATTTAATTTAAACTATATGATTTTACCACATAAAATGTTCAATAATGTCGCTTAAAAAATATTATGAGTAATTACGAAAAAATAGAGGTAAAATTTCATTACATAAATAACTGTACCTTTGAAATGTTGAAATTTTCGAAGGATTTTATTCTAGGACAACCGCCAAAATTATATGTAGCACATTCCACATTTTGAAACAAGAAAAAAGCGAAAAATAAACCAAGAGCAGATGATTTCAACATTTTTGCGAACATAACTTGCACTAAATCGTTCAATTTCTCTTGGGATTCTTTGAATTACAAAGCAGAGTTCATAGGTTTCACTGATATAATATTGAAAAAAATCATTTATCAGTAATTGCATGTATACTCTGTCATAATATAAAATCCCAAAGTGTCCTATTTAACTATTAATGAGCACCCAGGTCTCAGAAGCGAGGATTATTATTTCAGTTATATTTATATCGTCTTTTTCAACAGTGGGTACAATATGATTATAAAAATTCAACTTTGTTTTTATCCAACAGGCGATCCAAGATATCAAATTTACAAATTTTTAAAGCATCAATTTCCATTAGAATAGGGCCTCTTTCTCGTAAATTATAATCAATTATGTAATCCTAAATAAATACTGAATAAATGTAGTACAAAAACATTCATAAATATGCAAATATTGTTTGATTTATTATCATATTTTGAAAATTTGAATAATATTTCTGAAAGCGTCTTTCCGATGATGGTGGCGACATCGTGCGGGTTATGTCAAAACTAGTCATAGTAGAATTCTGCAATAGATTTTGTACCGACATCTTACGGTGTACATAGGAACTTGTTAATATAGACTTCTACAACTTTACCTCAAAAATATGATTTCTATAATCAATACTTATTCGAAGTCATCCCTTACTTAAATGTTAAACGAAACATTTAATTCATTGAAATAATTTTATCCATTGTTTTGTAGAAAAATAGACCCCAATCGATTTAAATCCGTCTAATTTTATTGAAAGAATCATTGGCGCCATCTAGCAATTACCCCAGGAACCTGAATGCTTACAGTTCCCTACCGCGCTTGATAGTTGAAAAAGCGACCCCACCTAGAAATTGTCATTTCAAGAAAACCGTTATTTAGAAATGGGTTCGTCGAACGCTTTCCTGCGTTGAAGTTTGTCATCTCGTCATCTACAAAAATAGTTTGGTTACCTAGAAAAGTAGACCTCGACCGATTTTTGAAATACTTGTTTCCTTATTTCCAGCAGTGTAATATCTTGTGTCGGTTAAGTGTGAAGTGTTTTTTGAACTGGGGACAGTAAAAGTTTGGTGAATATGGCATCGAAAAGCAAGAGACAGGGCACGCCGGCAGCGTCTCAGATACCTCCCAGGCCGACAAGCCCTTTAAGTCCAACCAGGCATTCACGTTTACAAGAAAAAGCCGATTTGCAAAACTTGAACGACAGGCTAGCTTGCTACATCGAACGCGTAAGATATTTGGAAAATGAAAATAGTCGCCTAACCCGAGAAATACAAACAACCCAAGAAACTGTAACTCGTGAAGTTTCTCATATAAAATCCATGTATGATAGCGAACTATCCGATGCTAGAAAACTTTTAGACGACACACACAGAGAAAAAGCTAAGCTCGAAATCGACACTAAGAGATTATGGGAAGAGAACGAAGAGCTCCGTGCTGAGTTAGAAAAGAAAAACAAGGGTTTAATCCTCGCTGAAAACTCCGTGAGGGTGCTAGAAACTAAATGTAATGACCTGCAACTTAAGTACAACCAAGCTAACCAAGATGCTAGAAAAGCCATCACCGATGCTAAAGACTTGGAGAAAGAACGAGACAAGCTTCGTAAGCAAGTGGAAGAGCTACGAAAGAGCTTGGAAGAAGAATCATTGGCTAGGGTTGATGTGGAAAACCATAATCAAAGTTTGAAGGAAGAATTATTATTCAAAGATCAGGTAAGCCTAACACCTAAATTCTATCGGATATTTCTAATCATTACCGTTATGCAAAATTTCTTATAAAATTGTCATTTAAATGCCAAAAGGATGAGAGTTCACATGTTTTATGAAATTGTGTGGGTTTTGACAAATTACTGTGTATTTGTCATACATAATTGGGTCAAGATTAACTTAGAAGTTGTGGTATATGAATGTTTGACCTATTAGCCTGGTAACCAACGAAATAGGTATTTCGTAATATGGTCAATATGACAGATATTTCGGAAATTGCGATTATATCTTTGTCCCATTTTAAATTTGGATATTTTTAAGCATTATCTAATGCTCAAACTAATTTTGAGAGTTATCACCATTGTATGAATGCACTTGTTTATTTTTGAATTGGAAATATACTTAATTTGATACAGCAAGGCTAGAACAAAATAATTGAAATAATTTTGAATGTAAAATGGAATTATTTTGGGATATGACTTGAAAGGATTCGGCTACTATTATTTATGATTATGATTTTCAGTTATGTTTACATGAACTTAAATGTTTGTTGATTGGTGTACTATTTGAAATTGAAACGAACTTTATTATTACTCTTTTGATAGAAAAAATGAATTTTATTTCGCAGATACTCTCAACTATCATAAAGTTTGTGTATATCAATAATTTTCATTTATTTATGCGAGGTGTCTTACTATAAACTTTAAATAAAAACAAAATAATTTGCTTCAGTATTTTTTGATGATTTTCATTTAAATGGAAAATTAGTGAATGTACAGAATATCGAAATTGTTTCATTCATGCTTAAGAACCAACTATCCATGTGTTAGATGTCCATGACTAATTTCTTAATAAATAAAAGTTTATTAAATGTGATCAACATTCTTAGAGAGTTATTAATAATGATTTCATTGTTATTATACTCTATAATGATTCATAAGTATATTCCCAGAACTTGAACTCGCTTGAAAGCAAAATTAACAGAATGTTGTATTGATATATTATTTTTTGGAATCTTATTAGAATTAGATAATTATTGTTGCTTTAAAGTTTGAATCAACATACATAAGTAGCTGAAACACTCTGTACAACTCGAAATATGCTATTCAATCAACTTTTCAATTTAGATCCATCATCTTGTTGGTTAATCCGATCATTATAAAAGATAATAATAAAGATATTGAAGTCTTCCGCCTTATCATGAATTATACGCTTTACAATCGTGTGTAAGAACTTTAGTGTCCAACAAAACATTATCGAATATTCAATGAAATTGCGTAATGATGATTCATTCGAAAATAACATTTTTAAACTCAATTGTATCAGGAATATTCATGAATGGGCTGAAATAACTGATGCACTGGTTTGTTCATTTTATGTTGATGAAGTTGTTAAACTACTGGTTCTATGTTGATATAGTTATCTTCATAGATTTTTTTTGTGCCAGTACTTGATAATTCATCACAAAAATGTCAAATTTGGCTTATTATTAGTTATTTTCCAATGGAACAAAGAAGTTCTTAAATTATGCATATTTTTTCGAATTATTTCATTATTTTCCTTCAGATATATAGGAATGAGCTCGCGAAAAGTTAATGTAGTATTTCCCATCTTTTTAATTTAAAAGTGATCGATTGAATATTTCTCAATCTTGGTGCAAAATTTCCTCCTTATAGGAACTACGAAAATTCTTATTATTATGGTGTAAATAAAGCTTGTGTTCCTTTGAAGAAACACTGGACCACATTATCTGTGGGAGGTAATTTTATTCGCAACATGTCGACCAAATGGGTGACCTCCTACCTCAAAAGTGGACATCAATAATAATTGTGGAATCTAAAACTGTGGAAACAATAGTGTGGGGTCCTATTTTATCATATCGCATTATATTTTAATTCTGATGTAAATACTGATAAAACGTCATGCTATTTTTGCGCAATTTAAATTTCCATGTTGTTCGTATGGAGAGTGGTGTTTTTATGCCTAAATGTCTGTAATTTCAGAATTTTCAATATAATTTTGGAAGGACTAGAACTAAGGAATCAAAAATTTTGTATGAGGCTTATTATGAGCATATTGCATGTAGCCGCAAAATTTCATTTCGGTTTCGTTTTGTCCGAGATATTAAAGAACAAAAATTTTGAATGCCGATATTTTATGGAACACCCTGTAGGATTCGGCTGGTTAACGAACTCAACCGTGACATTTGGGAACCGAACTCGCCCTGAAAATTTCAAGCCTCTAGGACAATTCTTTCGAAAGTTATCGTGCTAACGGACGGCCCCACGGATAGAATTGAATTTGAGCAGGAATTCTTCATCAGGAAGGCTAACCATATCGTTTGAGACCATTTTCGGCTCAAAATTCGAAAATTACAGACATTTGGGCAAAACGACATAGCCCTTGTTAATAGTTATCTAATAAACTAGGTTATTAAAGACAGCGACTAATGGTCTCGAACTATTAACGCGTTCGCTCCGCTCACGCATTAAAATATCTTGACCATTAGTCGCTCGATTAATAACCGAGTTTATTACAAGATTTTTCCGACGATCTCAACATGAATAGTGTATAAATTCTTGATTAAACTACATTCTCAATTCGCATAAAACATACATTTGACGTAATGGAATTTCTATGTTTCTATGTTCGAGTAGAGTTTTAACATTTCTCGTAGTGCTTCTGAATAGTTTGTGTACGGTTGCCATGAGGATTGCACATTAAAATAACTAAAAAATTGAGCATTAAATGGGTCATTAATGCTCAATTTCGTACACATTAAAAGCACCTTTTATTTCGAGGTCGGCGGAAAAATAAATTTGACATTGAAATTTCGTTTGGTTCTAAAGTAGGCTAAGCATTTTTCAATATATTCTCGTACAAGGAGCTCATGAATTTTCAAGATTCATCTGTAACCATCAATTATTACAGTAATGTTTGGATTGTAATGGGTTTTCCAATAAGAGGTGTTATTTTGATATTCAAAGAAAAATGGCATTTTTCAATATGAATGATCGGATGTTTATTTCATTTTAAAGAAGAAGCTATGACGTTAATAGTGGAAAATAAATTCAGGCAAATGACCACCACGAACACGCTTACAGGATCATATCTTTTTAATTAAATATTTCATAACCAAATCGCAAAGTAGCTGCCCTATGTCCTCGATAGCCTCACGAATTATATCTTTGAGGTCTTGACTCGACGCTGGGCTATTGGCGTAGACCTTCTCTTTCACGTGGCCCCAAAGGAAGAAGTCGAAAGGTGTTAAATCACAAGATCTCGGTGGACAATTGTGAATACTTCTTCGATCAGCAAAGACACGACGTTGTTGATGATCGGCTGGCTTCAGCTCTTGTGTCAACTGAACTTTATAAGCCTTTAGACCCAGATCTTTATGCGGTGTAATGACGTTTGGGGAATGCCTAATTCCAATGAACGACGAGGAATGGACAAACCTGGGTTTTCTTCAACACTTTCGACTACAGCAGCAATATGCTCGGCTGTTATTAAGCGACGTGCACGGGTTTTATTCTTCACATCACTAACTTGTCAAAACAGCTCGAATTTTTCCACCAATTTCTTTATTGCGGTCTGACAAGGTGCTTCACGACGACCCAAAAATGTTCGAGTTTTACGAACCGTCTCTGCCAAATTTTCACCATTTTATAGTGAATTTTAATAATTTCGATGCGTTCTTGAAGCGTTTATCGTTTCATTTTTATTAACGGCGTAGTTTCTACTTGTCAAATGTCAAAAAATAACAGCTTCAAACGTGACATCTACCGAAATAGCGGGCTATTCAAAATAACACCTCCTATTGGAAAACCCTTTATGAGAAAAGTGTGAATTGAATTCCTGGAATATTATTAATGAAAGACACGTGTATGCAATGGAACCTTGTCCCCCCTAAAGATTTCATCCTGCCCCTGAGGGCGGCGCGACCCTGTAGGCGCACCCATTATAACAATGAAAACTTCGCCATTCTGCAATATTCAAGCGCGTCTCTGCCCTACAATAACTATGTAAAATGATGGAATTCACCACAGAATTAGCTAAAACCCTTTATATCTATTATGTTCGATATAATCAGATGGGAAAACATGCGTGTATCTTATCATCCTCATAAAACTAAAAATAGACGTTAGTCAAACTCGTACCACCATCTCTCACCTCTTTCTGTCCGATCAATAAAAACCTCATGGTGATGGTGAACAACCATGAAAATCATTCAGCTTTATGCGGCAAGGCAAACAGACGCCTTGAACGCTTTCACTTACGTAATCCACCCCGTAATAGTCGGTGATGTCATCGTCCCGTTTGAGAATCCGAATTTTTATGAGACGCTCTAGCCGCGGAATGTCGGCGGTCCCCAAAATGTCTGAGGAGATCGCTTCGCGTGTTCGATTGTTTTGGGTTCGCTGTGATGAATTTTATGTGTCAATAGACCTTGGTTTTGTATAAATATTAATGCGTTACTAATAGATTCGGGTATTTCGGTTGTTTTCGTTTCCCATATGGTTGAGGTAGATTTTCTTAGATTGAAATGAACAAATTTGAGTCATTTTTGTCTTGGGAAGAAATTAAACTTTTTTTGAATTGTTTTCGATTTTTTCTAATGATGAACTTTGAGAATTATGCTAATGTTTAATGATCCTGGTTTATTACAACCTTCTCAGTCAATAAAAATAGTATGTACTCACAGAGTACCGCAAGGTTCAAATTTGGGACCCACGTTTTCCATAAAAGTACATATACAGGATTGGAAATTCACATCGAAAATATGATATACAATACATCAGACGTATAGAATTATTTAATTTGTCAGGCTGCCCGTAATACTCGATTAAAGTGTTTAC
The DNA here is from genome assembly GCA_013421045.1 of Propylea japonica. Taxonomy (NCBI): domain Eukaryota; kingdom Metazoa; phylum Arthropoda; class Insecta; order Coleoptera; family Coccinellidae; genus Propylea; species Propylea japonica. Next base: position 91,335,173 of record CM024241.1, read on the forward strand.
TGTTGCCTACCATACTGAATGAACTACTCTGCTCTCAACATAGACTTATAAAAGAATGGACAGGACGTGTGAGAGAGAACATTGACTTCAGAATAAGATAGAGTAATATTAGTGCGAAGCACAGAACATATAATAAAAACATTGAATCGCATTAGATATTTTTATGTTCTGTCAGTTTTTCAACATTATGACAGAGAGATACTGTGAAGGATGGAGTAATATTAGTTTAGTTTAGTCTATGCACCACACTAATATTACTCCATCCTTCACAGTATCTCTCTCTCTTATGTTGGAATCACGAAATGTAGAGTAAAAGTCACGTGACGCCATGTCCATTCTTTTCTATGTCTATGGCTCTCAACGATAAGAGTGAGACAAGACTAGAATATTGCAATAAGACAACTGAATTCAATGTGTTACAGCACGTGATTATCTCGACTATTCATATGTGCAACTGAACGGAAGAATTCTATGTCTGATGCATTGTATATAGTATGTTTCAGATGTGAATTTCCAAACCTGTATACAGGTTTCGAATTTCACATTGGAAACATAGGAAATTCAATGCATCAGAGAGAGTTTTGCCGTGCAGTTGACCAGTGTTATAATGAGAAGTTTCACGTGATTTGTAACTCTCTAAATAAACGAACGACTGAAATATTGTAGTTTGGTTTCTATCTTATCGTTGGAAGTGGCTTAATCGACCAGTGTGGTAGGGAACCTACAGTACTCGCATCGATTATTACATCGATTTGCGAAAGACAACCATATTATTTGTTCATTGGACCATCCATCGCGTCAAACTAAAGCGAAACACAGCATGTTAATATGTCTAGTATAGCACTGTCCAACAGCACGGCAAAATGCTCTCTCTAATGTATTGAATTTCGTATGTTTCCAATGTGAATTGATTATCCTCCCTGGCACAAGCTTAAAACTTCTACTCCTAAAACAACAGAGAGATGTGTAAATAGTACTGAACTGTAAACAACCAACCTCTAGACCTAGAGCACTTTAGTGTCGAACTGGGACGAAGAATCACAATATGCTAGATTTTCCTTTCGACAATTTCTGAATATAATAAAACCTTTTCGTGATTTTACCCTGGAAATTTGGCATATTCCACTGTGTATATTAAAATTTTAGGTTATGTTGTTTATTTTCTTGTCAGATTGATACGCAATGTTGTCAATATTGCATAGAGTTCTTTGAGAACTCGGAAGCTCGTCGGACGAGGCCGGATACATTCGGCAACGTTGACTTTATTTTACATTATGACAGCAAACACTGCCAACTTCAGATAAATAAACAAACGCCTACTATGTGCTCAAACTTTCTTGAACGGACTATAGTAGGCGTTTGTTTATTTATATTATATTATATATTTAAAGTCAACGTTGCCGAATGTATCCGGCCTCGTCCGACGAGCTTCCGAGTTATCAAAGAACTCTATGCAATATTGACAACATTGCGTATCAATCTGACAAGAAAATAAACAACATAACCTAAAATTTTAATATACACAGTGGAATATGCCGAATTGTCATGGCCAACCCACGGCTCAAACTTTCGTGAACGGACTATAGGAGTAAAATTATTATCAATCAACTCCCAACTTCCGTTACTAACTCCGATCGTTTTTCAGATATTCCAACAGCAGCTGACCGAAACCCGTAGAAGCCGCCAGATCGAGATAAGCGAAATCGACGGCCGTCTGTCCGAGAAGTACGAGGCCAAGCTCCAGGAAGCCCTCCAGGAGCTCCGCGACCAATACGAAGCCCAGATGGCCAACAACCGTTCCGAGATCGAAAGCCTCTACGAGAACAAGATCAAGAACCTCCAACTGGCCGCGAACCGCAACTCCAGCAACGCCGCGAACGCTTTGGACGAACTGCGCAACATAAAATCGCGCACCGACGTCTTGAGCTCGCGCGTCGCCAGCCTGGAGAACGAAAACGGCAGCCTGCTGGCGCGCAATCGCGATCTCGAGAAACTACTGGAGACGGAGCGCCTGCGCCACGCCGAGATGATGGCGGCGCTGGAACGCGAGCTGGCAACGATGCGCGAAGAGATGAATCAGCAGCTGCAGGAATATCAGGATCTGATGGACATCAAGGTGTCGCTCGACCTGGAAATCGCTGCGTACAGGAAGATGCTGGAATCCGAGGAGGCCAGGTTGAATATCACGCCCACCGGCAGCGAAAGACAGGTGAGGGCGGGATCTCAACGGAGGGCCACGCCCATCAGGGCTGGGTCGAAGCGCAAGCGCACTCTGTTGGAGGAGAGCCAGGATTCCAGCGTTAGCGATTATTCGATCAACAGGTCGTCGAAAGGTGACATCGAGGTGCAGGAGGTCGATCCTGAGGGAAAGTAAGTATAGACCAGTCCGACAAAATGGCTGATGGCCTTTTCACAAGATGGCTGCTTGGTGTTAGTGTAAACTATTAGTTAGGCTTTTTGACAATGTGCTTTTTCCACAATTGATCGCACGCCAAGGAACAATACATAATACAAGGCATCTTGAACTGAAAAAAGTGGAAATATAAAGAATAGAATGAGTTACTTCCAAATTCCTGATTGAAATCTGTTTGTTGACCTTTAGCTCCCAGCAGCCATATTGAAAAGCTGATCGTGACAGATCGTTGGACTGTCTCATATTTCAAAAATTGTTTCAATTCAATTTCAATTTTCAATCACAAGTGAATAATGAGTTATTGTTCATTATTGTCAGATGCTTCATAGATTCAGCTTTTATATAATATTATTTAAATTAACATTTCTTCAGTATTCTAAAGTACTCCAACTAACAAATATGGGTATACCTTGTCAATCGAGGGCCAATTTTTGTTACAAAATATACAATGACTAGTTCCCGAAAAATTTCTCATGTGTCAACTTGACTTTTTCCACGCTTGTCCAAATGTTAAAATCTTCAAGAAATATACAGTTTTGGAAATTCGCATCTGAAACATACGTTATGCAATGCATCGGACAGAGAATTCTTCTGTCCAGTTGCACAGATGAATAGTCGAGACAATCACGTGCTGTAACACACTGAATTCCGTTGTCTTATTGCAATATGTCTTGTCTCTCTCTTATCATTGGGAGGAGCATAATTCATTTAGTATAGTAGGCAACAGTAAATACTTCAATCGAGTATTACGGACAGCCTGACAAATTAAATAATTCTTTACATGTACTGCAGGTTCCCTACAATACTACGATAAGAGAGAGACAAGACTAGATTATTGCAATAAGACAACGGAATTCATTCAGTTACAGCACGTGATTATCTCGACTAATATGGTATAGAATGGCCAACATATGTCTCATTACATGATGAAAAATACCAGTTGGAAGAAAATGTGAAATTTCTTGGAGTTCACATCGATAACCAATTAAAATGGGAAAGTTATATAACTCATGTGAACCAAAAACTCAACAGCACCTGTTATACAATCAGAGTTCTGTCCAAATATGTTAATCACGAACATTAAAAACCATATACCATGCTAACTTTGAATCTCACTTAAGATATGGAATTATATTCTATGGAAGCAGTAGCGAAACAGAGCACCTTTTCATTACTCAAAAAAGAACCTTGAGACTACTTGCCAGGATCAACTCTAGACAATCTTGTAGGGGTAAATTCAAAGAAAACAAGATCTTGACTGTGTATGGAGTATATATTCAGGAGTGTGTTCTCTTTCTATACAAAAATAGATATTTGTTTGAAGCATACCTTCCTCAAACAGTTAGAAACACCAGAACGCTGGATTATAATTTCCCCAAGCACAGACTAACGCTGACAGAAAAGGGAGCATTTTATAGTGCTATAAAATTCTACAATAAATTACCCAGGTCTGCTAAACTTAGCCAAAATTTGAGAGAATTCAAAAAAAATGTTTTCAATTTTTTATTAGAACTAGAACCATATAATATCAAAGAATTTTTAGGTTAACTATTCCAAATTGACGTTTATTGTGTTTAATGTTACTGAAATGTAATATTCACATAATAAAAACACATTATTATTATTATTAATCATCTGTGTAACTAGACGGAAGAATTATCTTTCTGATGCATTGTATATCGTATGTTTCAAATGTGAATTTCCAAATCTGTAAATGGCAGTCGTGAATAAAGTATGATATGCTACTCGCGTATAATATACTATTGCTAATGAACACAACCATTTACTCTACTAATGTAAACGGGGCTTAACCTTCGATTAACGAAAACGCGCCTTTTCAGATACGTCAAACTGTTGAACAAGAGCAACCAAGAGGTGGCGCTAGGCGGATGGGTGATAACGCAGAAAGTAGGCGAAGAAGAGACCCAGTTTAAATTCCACAGGACCCACAAACTACCGGCTAACGAAACGGTGACAGTTTGGTCCGCGGACCTGAACAAGGATCACGAACCACCAACTCAGCTGGTGATGAAAGGATCCAAGTGGGTTTGCGGTGAGAACATGTTGACCACGCTAGCCAATAACAGTGGAGAAGCGGTTGCGACATCAGAAAGGTAAGATAGTTTACGTTGTAAGGGTGACAGGTTTGCTTTTCACGTCATTCTGCATGCGTTAACATTGTGCAATATTGTTTTTATGTTGAGGGACAGGATTATCATTATTATTTATTATTATTTGAACTGGGGTCGTTATGGCTAGGTAAGCCTTCCGGGAACTGCGACCATGTAGGTCTTTTTTTGTACCTTACTCATTTATGGAAACCCAAGGAGGTTGGCGTTGATAGAGCCTTGGCCGTTACCTCTTGGATATCCAGAACTCGTTTCCTTATACACGGTGCGGCAGCATAACTTCCTTTTTTTAAAACTTAATAAAACGCATTGTATTAATCAGAAAATTTTTATTCGTTTTTTATAATATAGGCACATACATAAAGTTTTGTTTTACCCAGTTTTGAAGATGAAATCAGGTAGGAGACGTCCCCCATTCTCCATACACTGAGTAAACCGATTTCTTGCGTTTGTCATGACTCCAGCCAGTATAGCAGGCATTATGTTGGGAAATTCTTTCTGGATGTTGTTCTTCAAATCTTGTAGGGTCCTTGGACGGTTCACATACACGAGATTTCAAAAAACCCATAGAAAAAAGTCACAAGGGGTCAAATCTACAATTGCATCAAAGGCCTTTGCATTCACTTAAAGTCACAGTGTGGTGTGCAATTTCCTCAAGTGGAATTAATTTGACCCCTTGTGACTTTTTTCTATGGGTTTTTTTGAAATTTCCTGTTTATGTGAACCGTCCAAGGACCCTACAAGATTTGAAGAACAACATCCAGGAAGAAATTGCCAACATAACGCCTGCTATAAGTAATGGGTGGATTCATGACAAACGCCAGAAATCGGTTTACTCAGTGTATGGAGAATGGGGGACATCTCCTACCTGATTTCATCTTCAAAACTGGGTAAAACAAAACTTTATGTTTGTGCCTATATTATAAAAAACGAATAAAAATTTTCTGATTCATACAATGCGTTTTGTTAAGTTTTAAAAAAAGGAAGTTATGCTGCCGCACCCTGTATGTTCTAAGGCCAGCCAGATCTGTACACTTGCATATCACATGTTCATCTGTTTCTGCTTCTGATCCACAGAGCTTACAAATCTCATCTACTGAATTTTTCATAAGGTACAAATGATGTTTGTTCCGACAGTGCCCTGTCAGCAGTCCCACCATCACCCGAAACTCATTTCTTGATAGCTTCGGGAGTTTTCTGGTAATTTTTTGGACTGACTAAGTCCACCACTGTTTCTCCAGAGGGTTATTCTGTCATTTAACCCCCATTGCTGCAAGTGTTGACCTTGATGCACATTCTGCAAAGTCATAGGCATTTCATTTCCCTCAGCACCCATAGCAGAATGACTTTATTGCCTCTTGCAAGTTGTCTTATGGTGTTACGGCACTCCCAAGTCGGTAGAAACCCATGGCAAAGCGATTCAAGGAATTTCAGCTTTTCTTAAAAACTATATAGGTTTTCACTCCCAGTCTCTGAAACATAAATAATTAAAAAATGTTTGATTAAGGTGAAGTGCTCCTGCGAGAATCTTTGCACTTATTTTTCAGGAGCAAATTGGTCTTGAAAAAAATTGTTGCCTAACAGTAAAACTGTAAAATGAAACAAATTAAAAGGATATTGTAACGTTTCGGTGGCTATATCAGACACCTTCTTCAGACAAACTCTTAAAATTCAGAATGTGTAATTTTTAGATTGACAACTATCAATGTCAATCAGACTGCAAATGAAAAATTACACAATTCTGAAGATTTTAAGAGTTTGTCTGAAGAAGGTGTCTGATATAGCCACCGAAACGTTACAATATCCTTTTAATTTGTTTCATTTTTCAGTTTTACTGTTAGGCAACAATTTTTTTCAAGACCAATTTGCTCCTGACAAATAAGTGCAAAGATTCTCGCAGGAGCACTTCATCTTAATCAAACATTTTTTAATTATTTATGTTTCAGAGACTGGGAGTGAAAACCTATAAAGTTTTTAAGAAATGCAGAATCCTCCCAGAATACATTTCAATCGATATCTGGATTTCAGCTTGGCCTGGTTGTCCATGGTGTTGTAGATCTAATAGTTCCACTAATGTTTCCCACTAGTATATCGATGAAGTGATTTATTTTTATCAAGTTATATCTTCTTATGGAAAATTCCAAAAATATATGTGCACATTCTATGTATATCTGCTAAGATATGGCTTCAATTAATTTAATAATTAGCCATTTATATCAGCAGCATTTGATATAATAAAAAAGCTTTACATGCAAATAATATAGAGCAAAAGCCCGCTGATAGCAGCCGTCGGTATTTTATGAAAGCTGACACAGCTGAGAACTATCATCAATTATTATGAAACTTTGATCGCTGTGGCCTAAAAAGTTAAGAAGTACAAAATAGGTAGGAGATTTAATCTCAATTTCGTTATTGTATCAAACCAAGTTTGCGCATATACAGTGGAACTTCCTTATAACAAACGTCTGTATTACAAATTTCTCTGTATAACGAATTTCATACAAGACATTGCACCTTGAATCCAAATTCCATGTTAAAAACACCCTCTTAAACGAAGTAAATTCTCTCTATAATGAAATATTCAAAGAACATCACTCTTTGAATGGGTGGTAAGAAGGTATAAGGGTGGGTTTTTTCCGGACGTACGTGATAAATTCCGACCTAAATCATTACGGCGGGCAGAGAGATCATCCTGAAACAGTTTTAAATACACCCCTGGCTATTTGGTTTTAATCTAACCATTACGCTAGTGTGAAAAATTGTGCGAAAATGACTAAAAGCAAGTGCTTAAGTTTGAATGATAAACTTAAATTTATCAGTGAAGTCGACCGCGACATTGCCGACTATAGAAACGAGTTTTCTGTATAACGAAATTTCTGTTTAACGAATTTTTTTGCGGATTTTGCGCTTTCATTATAGGGAAGTTCCACTATATTTTCTTCAGAGAAATATTTAAGATCATTTGGACCATCGGTAGACACTTAGTACAAATCTAGCTGTCTGAAAGACACCCTTAAGCTTTAATTAATTTTATTTATATTCTCTTTATTTTATAAAGATTGAAATTTATATTTGTCGCTTAGGGAACTAATTAATGATATTTCCCTGCTAGGCAGACAGTTTTGATATTATAACGAACGATAAATCCAAATAATTTTCAAAGGTGTCTGTCAGGGAGTTAGAACTGTACTAAGTGTCTGTCAATGAACAAATCGATTTCTAACGTTGTCACAAGGAAAATATATGAAAACTAGATTGGGGAGTCAATTTCTTACCTATTTAGAGCCTGTTAACGCCACAGTGACTAAAGTTTCATTATTTGTGATAGTATACAGGTTTGGAAATTCACATCTGAAACATAGGATATACAATGCATCAAACAGAGAATTCTTCCGTCCAGTTGCACAATGAATAGTCGAGACAATAACGTGCTGTAACACACTGAATTCCGTTGTCTTTTTGCAATATTCTAGTCTTGTCTCTCTCTTATCGTTAAGAGGAGCGTAATTCATTCAGTATGGTAGGCAACAGTAAATACTCGAATCTCGTATTACGGGCAGCCTGACGAATTAAATAATTCTATATGTGTACTACAGGTTCCCTACCATACTTCGATAAGAGAGAGACAAGATTTATTGCAATAAGACAACGGAATTCATTCAGTTAGATTAGATTAGATAGTGGTCGATCGGCACGTTGATTACCCTTCTGCACTGCGACCAATAAGGTCTTTTGTGCGTTACCATGCTAAAACTTACGTTTTTCCCAGGAATCTAACCTCCTTAGCAAAGCTGGTTACTTCCTTAGGAGACTTCGCTTTTATGTCGGCTGGCGTTAATAACGCGCCACCTAGTAGAGTAAGTCATTCAGTTACAGCACTTGATTATCTCGACTATTCATCTGTGCAACTGGAGAGAAGAATTCTGTCTGATGCATTGTATATCGTATGTTTTCGATGTGAATTTCCAAATCTGTATATGTTGGTGCCTTCATAAAATATTGATGCTCTGTCTGTTGTGAGCTCTTGGACTAAAATACATGTCCTAATCAAAATCCACAACCAATAACAGCACAGCTTCGTTACGTGTCTCACAATTAACTACTATGGATGTTTAACGCATCATCACACCACATTGCTTTGGTCGATAAGATAATCCACGAACCATTGTTTGTCATGGTTTTTTCTTAACCAAAGGCACTCTGGGTCCCGAACCCACTCTGTCCTGCAGAAGAGGAGCTTTTTACCTTCCTCGAGGGCTTCCCCAGGATCGAGTCGCTGGTGAAAAGTATGGAGTCACTTGTCCGCTTCCACTCGGAACTTTAATGTACTTAAGGCTGTCGAATATCTGACTGTCGTGCCAGCAAAGTGCAGCTTTTATATTTTATTTTAGGAGGTTTTTTCAATGAAGCAGTTATGCGAGATATCCAGGGATATTTAATGATAGTCAAGATGAGTTCAACTTCTTAAATCACAAAGTTAAATAACACAAAATGTGATCTTTTGATAGATTCATTGAAGTCAAGTTTAAGCTAAATTATTCTTCTCGAATTATTTGGCAAATCTGTTTATTCTGCCATACATTTCACAAGATTTCTTGGTAATATTTCATTATTAAATGTTGGTACTTGGAACTCTTCTGTCATCTGTCAATTCAGTGTGCCAGAAAACTGTTCTGCCAACCAACATTTTTTAATGAACTATATTTATAGACATTTTTAAGAACTATATTATGGAAATGTGTTCAATGAATTTTGTTTTGTGAATGAGATGATAGTATATTATGCAACAAGCGTATAATGATCGCTATTATTCACAAGGTGAAGTCTCAATCACTGAGTGAATAATAACCAATAATATACTTTATCCACGGCTACTGAATATTTTTCTTGGAGTTCTTAACATTTGGCAGCAGTAATATGTCCCTTTTATTACTAGTGTGGAAATAGTCAAGTAGACAAATGAGTAAGTTTTTAGAGAACTTGTCATTGTATATTTTGCAATAAAAGTTAATTATACAGGTGTCCCAAAACTCGTCGTCAACCCGGAACCGGGTGAAAAAGCAAATAATGTTGGTTGTCAGAAAAATATAAAAAAAATCTAAGTTGCATGATTTTAAAATAATAGGCATTTGAAAAAACACGCAAAATTCCACACCCTGTGACAGTCCTTTCACTCCTGTTGCCACAAATATCAACTTTTTCCAACTTTTTTTTTTGCTGTGTAACCCTGAATAATGCTTGTCTAAACTGTAATCAGAATTTTGATACCAGCTGCTCTAGGTTTCATAAAAATAGGGGTAACTTCTCGGAAAAAAAATCCAGATAAACAATTGCCTAGTTTCAACTAACTGTATTGAAAAAAAAATGTACTACGCAAGTTTGACATGTTTTGTCAAAAGTTGGCGCATTTAGTAAGGATTCCAAAATGGTATAATATACTTTGTAAATTGTAGCTACCGTTGTTCAAATTCGCTTTCGATTGCCTTTGAATACACTTTTTCTTCAGCTGCTTCCCAGTAAAAAAAGGCCAATGGATTCAAGTCCGGTGAACGGGCCGGCCACGAGATTGGACCGGAAAGTCCGATCGGGAAAAAATGTTTTGAGAAAGTTCCCCGAAAAGAATTTTTCTGGAAAAAATATTTTCTCTGGAAATTTTTTCTTCTGGAAACATTTTTTCCCGGAAGATGGATAGGACGTTCTGGTCCAATCTCGTGGCCGGCCCGTTCTCCGGACTTGAATCCATTGGACTTTTTTTACTCGGAAGCAGTTGAAGAAAAAGTGTATTCAAAGGCAATTGAAAGCGAATTTGAACTACGGCAGCTACAATTCACCAAGTATTATACCATTTTGGAATCCTTACTAAATGCGCCAACTTTTGACAAACTCGCCTAGTACATTTTTCTTTTCAATACAGTCAGTTGAAAATAGGCAATTGTTTACTTTGAATTTTTTTTTCTGAGAAGTTAGCCCTATTTTTATGAAACCTAGAGCAGCTGGTATCAACATTTTGATTACAGTTTAGACAAGCATTATTCAGGGTTACACAGCAAAAAAAAAGTTGGAAAAAGTTGATTTTTGTGGCAACAGGAGTGAAAAGACTGTCACAGGGTGTGGAATTATGCGTGTTTTTTCAAATGCCTATTATTCTAAAATCATACAACTTAGATGTTTTTTTACATTTTTCTGACAACCAGCATTACTTGCTTTTTCACCCGGTTCCGGGTTGACGTCGAGTTTTGGGACACCCTGTATTTAAAGTAGATTTGTCCCCAGTTTAAAAAAAGAGACGTATAATGGGTAGATTATAAAATAGTCGTGGATAAACGATATATATGGACATATGTCATCAATTTCAGTTAAAATTTAGTCAATTAGAGAAAATAATCTATTCAAATCTCCTCATTCGATTGACTATCAAATATTCCTGGATTTTCCACAAACTTAATGAATTTCATTGAACAAACTTCCGATTAAATCTTGAGCAGCTTGAATTATGGGTTAGTTTAGATCAAAATTTTCGTTTGGAAAATTTACCAAATCGTTGATTTGTAAAAAACTAGGTCGGGGTCAATTTTTCCATTGTTATTTACAGAGTGAAAAGGATTGTTTCCTCGTCATCGTTAAGACACAGAGAGATGGGAGGTTACATGACTTCCGAAGAACTACATCATCAGTACGGTGAACCACAGAGGGAAGACAATTGCAGACTTATGTAAAACTAGGTTAAGAATGAGGAAAAAATGGAAGAATACGAAGGGAGAAAGATGAATTATTAACTTTTTGCATTTATTTTGAAAAGTTTGTAATTATTATATTTCAGTTACACGGTGTCCTCTACCACATTGTACATGTTATTCTTGATTTACCTTTTACCTGATTGAGAAATGTTTGATTATACACTTTTTCTGTCATATATTCTAACAATTAAATTTTTAATTTTTCTGAGTATTTCTGCATTTTTTAATATTGACAACATTTCTAACGCGTAAGTTTCTCTGAAATGGCGAAGTATCTGCGTATTTTTTATATGATAAATATGGAAATAAAATTGGACACTTTGTAGATGAGACTCGATAGTGAGTAATGATTCTTCGTGACGAATCAGCATCTTCCTCTTTGAAAACCGATAGAAAAACCCAAGCACCAAAAGTTTCACAAATATTCAAAACATGCATTTAATTTTTTTCGTTTTGTCAAAAGGTTATTGGTTTCAAAATGATTATTGATTTTGCACATGAGCAGCTTTTCCTAAGATCTAAATGTTAATTTTCCCATCAAACTTAGACGGGTACATCGAAGATTTATAAATACGTGTTGTGAAACTTTTCGTGTCGATTTTTTTATGAGTATTTTTAAATATATTTGAAAAATTAGATTTATTAGATGTTAATATTACATACACACGTATATAAATAGTTTATTTAATATAAGTTCCATTGAATAATTCACTAAAATCGCATTGGTGTTCGCAAGAATGACAAATGTATTTTCAGATTGTCTCTTCAAATAAACATGTTTTTTAATTGTTTGTTTTTTTATGATGTTGTACTTTAAAGTCGAATAAAAAGAGTATTTTGCACTACCTCTTTTTTTATTCCATTGCTCCCCAATGAAAAAAAAATGATAACTTGAGGTATTTCTACATATCTTATATAATTTTTCACATCCCAATTGATAGGAATTTCTGTTGAACTAACAACATTCGCCCTGTATTGAGTACAAAAAACCGAAGAAGCTCAAGTATTGATAATGAAGCGCCAGTAAATGATTTTTAAGATCTTTGCTTATTAAGAGAAGCCATTTGATGTTAATTTATCAATATTTCAACAATAAATTTGGAAACTAAGCATCTATTTTAAACTTTTAATGGACGACCGCTCAAAAGATTCGAATGATATTATTAGGAAGTGCGCAAAAGCTCTTATATCATTAAATATTAACAATTTTAGTCAAAAGAAATTATTTTCTTAAATTGGTGGATGCGCTTTCGCTCCCTGATTTTCCATACAGTGAAAATATTATCTATATCAGAAATTGTAGACAGGTATAATCTGTAAGTACCTCATTAGAAGTGAGTGAAAATGGCTAACTTATTAGCTATTAGTAAAGCATGTCAAACGCTCTGCTCTGCTTAACTGGGTTTTATTGAAAAGTAATTAATTTGGTGGATGCGCTCAACTGCAGTAAAAATGCGCGTTCGTCTACCTATTTTTGAAGGAATACTTTTGTGTTATTGATACTCCATCAATAATTGTTCAAGAATTACCTTCTATATTAAAATATTAATTCCGCAAAAGCTGCTTCAAAACAATTTTAGGCCCAAAACAACTTTTGTAGTTCTTAGAAATGAAAATTCATAAATATGTAAACGTTGCCTGTAAACGTCATCTCCAAGGTTACTGGAAATTCCTAATAACCTCTTTAATGCTTCTTCTAAATTAGATAAACCACTATTATGTAAAAATTAATCGTGACTCCAATACCACAAATACTAAAAACAATACAGAAACTATGACGTTCCTATGTTTATTTTTATACCTTTAAATGCACTGAACTGAGATAACAAACAATTTTATCAAATACCTTAAAGGTTAGTATGAATTTTCATTTGATTAGTCGATTAATAGTAAGGCAATTATGATGAAATAAAATTAGGAATCCAGACAAACGAGTATTTGTGCAAACCACCAAAAATGTTTGCTTACGCTTCTACATTGTGATATCATCTTGAGAGTGAGTGTATACCGATTGAATCCTTTGTAAACATAATGAGTGTTTATGTTACATTATCTCACTTCTTGCTACGTGACAACGATAGCAGGTTGTTGAAGTAATTCAACTGATCTTTTTATTTTTATTCTGGTTTAGATGGCGCGTAAAACACATGATTTGGAAACAGGAGATGCTCCAACGCAAGATGAATGTGCTACCAGCACGTCACCTTCAGCTATTGTACCCCAAATTAGAGATTTGCCAAGTGAAACCACATTATTAACGAATGTACAGACCTATTTTTCAGACAAGAAAGTACAAATACCAGATTCTGACAAAGTAAGTAATGAGTTAGCTCAGTGAAAATAGTGAAAACTAATGATAGTGTTAAGTGCAGTGCTCCGCAACTGAAAGTATATTCTTCGTATTTTCATTATGCAGAACCAGAACATTTCTTTAAGTGGTTATTTACAAAGTTAACAATATTTTCAGGAAACTTTCAGCTTTAGAAAATTATGGGCTTTCACAGGACCCGGTTTTCTGATGTCAATAGCATATCTAGACCCTGGAAATATCGAGAGTGATTTGAAAAGTGGATCGGTTGCTCAATATAGATTGTTATGGATTCTCTTGTCCGCTACTCTATTAGGTCTTATGATGCAAAGACTTGCTGCCAGATTAGGTCAGCAATTGTTACTCTTTTGAAACCTGGTATGGATTCTTTGGCAGTATAACAAATAATTTATTTTTTAGGCGTTGTGACTGGTCTTCATCTTGCCGAAATGTGTTACAGACAGTACAAAAAATTTCCTCGAATTGTATTATGGTTGATGATTGAAATAGCCATTATTGGATCTGATATGCAAGAAGTTATAGGAACTGCTATCGCAATATATTTACTCTCGAATAAATGGTATGAAACATATTTTGGGAATAAACTATGAGAAATTGAATGACAGACAAACCATTTAATTGCTGTCAATTCTATTCAACTGTCAATTTGCCAATTTTAAAAGGTTGGCACTATTTTAGACAAATGCAATTTTGAGGTTAGATCATGCAGAAGTGGATCAAGGCTCAGTAACTGCTCTATTAAAACTAAATATATCAAGTTTTTCTCCGAAATTCTAAATAAATAACATACAGGGTGTCCCGTAATTAGACTGACAAACTTCTAGTGGACATTATAGATCATATTTTAGACAGATTCGACCCAAATCATATAATGCAAAATTGCTTCTTTAAGGAGCTAGTGCCCTTTGAAGATGACGTCCTGTCCACACTTTTTGCCACATATTCGCAAAACGGAGTTACATAAAGTGCTGAAAGTTTACACATTGGCTAATATCAGAAATACGTATCATTTAGGGGAGGGCAAAGGGTATTTTTAGTTGAAACTTTTTCAACTCACATTATTTCGCGAGATTTACATCACATTCATAAACTCTGATGTTTTTTCTTGAAAAAAGATGCTCTTGTATAATAACGCCCAGATGCACCATTTCTGAAAAAAATAGATTTGAAATTTTCTCTCTTTTCATTAAGTACTCAAATGTTCACTTTTGTTTTGAATTTATTTTCACTTGATAATGGTTAGGCATCTTTTTTCATGAAAAAACATCAGAGTTATTGAATATGATGTAAATCTTGCGAAATAATGAAAATTAAAAAAGTTTCAACTAAAAATACCCTTCGCCCCCCTCCAAATGATACGATTGTGCTTGACATGGAAGGATTGCATTCAATCTAATCGATGCGTATTTTTCATATTAGCCAATGTGTAAACTTTCAGCACTTTATGTGACTCCGTTTTGCGAATATGTGGCAAAAAATGTGGACAGGACGTCATCTTCAAAGGGCACTAGCTCCTTAACAAAGCATATTTGCATTATATGATTTGGGTCGAATCTGTCTAAAATATGATCCATAATGTCCACTAGAAGTTTGTCGGTCTAATTACGGGACACCCTGTATATCTTATTAAATATTTTTCAGGATTGCTATTTGGCAAGGAGTTCTCATCACAATCGTAGACACATTTACGTTTTTATTCCTCGACAAGTATGGTCTGCGAAAATTAGAATTAGTGTTCGGAACATTGATCTCGATTATGGGATTAAGTTTTGGTTATGAATTTATTGTATCGAAACCTAACCAGGCTGAGATTTTAAAAGGAATGTTTACCCCTTGGTGTAAGGATTGTGATTCTGGTGCCTTGTTACAAGCCGTTGGAATTGTTGGTAAGATTGATTCCAGTTTATTTTAACTGATTAACACTTTCCTATAATATCTCTTTTCTGATTTTATTGGATTTACTTTTTGAGCTCTCGTTCTACTTGAACGTGTGCTATATCGTTCTGCCCAAATGTTTGTAATTTTTGAATTTCGAGCCGAAAATAAAAAAAACAGTAACTTACGAAGGGATTGTCCTAGAGACTTGAGATTATCAGGGTGAATTCGGCTCCGAAATGCCGAGGTTAAGTTTGTTAACCAGCCAAATCGTACTGGGTGTTCCATAAAATATGGCTATCAAAATTTTTGTTCCTCAATATCTCAGACAAAACGAAACCAATCGAAATGAAATTTTGCTGCCATATGCAAGATGATCATAATAAGCCTCATGCGAAATTTTGAAGCCATAGTGCTAACAGAACCATAGAAAATTCATATGGAGTATTGAAAAGAAGAATCTTTTATTTCCATAACAAGATATCCGATTCGATTGAAATTTATTTTGTGAATGAAGATTGATATACTGAATGTTCATGCAAGATTTAAATAAGGTCGCATCATCTGAACCATAGAATTCAATTTTTTTCAATTATTGATATTTTACATAGTTCATTTTTGAATAATTTCCAGAATATAATTCTGATTGTTCTGAGATTTCACATTCATATACTTAGCATGAATCTCAAGTCCTATACAAAATTTTGAGGCAAAAGCATTATTGCTCCACCAATGAACAAGCTCTCAAAAGCACCTGCTCAGTGCTTTTCTTAAAATGTTTTATTTTCACACATTTCAAGGTTTTTTGGTTTTTTGCTATCATAAAAATACAGGGTGTCCCAAAACTCAACGTCAACCCGGAACCAGGTGAAAAGGCAAGTGATGCTAGTTGTCAGAAAAATATTAAAAAAAATCTAAGTTGCATCATTTTAAAATAATGGGCATTTAAGAAAACACGCAAAATTCCACACCCTGTGGCAGTCTTATCGCTCCTGTTGCCACAAATATCAACTTTTTCCAACTTTTTTTTTTGCTGTGTAACCTTGAATAATGCTTGTCTAAACTGTAAACAAAGTTTGGATACCAGCTGCTTTAGGTTTCATAATAATACGCCTTGCTTCTCAGAAAAAAAATTCAGAATAAATAATTGCCTATTTTCAACTGACTGTATTGAAAAAAAAATATACTACGCAAGTTTGGCATGTTTTGTTAAAAGTTGGCGCTTTTAGTAAGGATTCCAAAATGGTAAAATACTTGTTAAACTGTAGCTGCCGTAGTTCAAATTTATTTTCGATTGCCTTTGAATACACTTTCTCTTAAACTGCTTCCCAGTAAAAAAGTCCAGTGGATTCAAGTCCGGTGAACAAGCCGGCCACCAGATTGGACCAGAACGTCCGATCCATCGTCCGGGACAAAATGTTACCAAAAAAAAATTTTCTGGTAACATTTGTTCTAGGAAGATGTATCGGACGTTCTGGTCCAATCTGGTGGCCGGCTCGTTCACCTGACTTGAATCCATTGGACTTTTTTACTGGGAAGCAGTTTAAGAAAAAGTGTATTCAAAGGCAATCGAAAATAAATTTGAACTACGGCAGCTACAGTTTAACAAGTATTATACCATTTTGAAATCCTTACTAAATGCGCCAACTTTTGACAAAACATGCCAAACTTGCGTAGTACATTTTTTTTTCAATACGGCCAGTTGAAACTAGGTAATTGTTTATTCTGATTTTTTTTTCTGAGAAGCAAGCCCTATTTTTATGAAACCTAATGCAGCTGGTATCCAAACTTTGATTACAGTTTAGACAAGCATTATTCAAGGTTACACAGCAAAAAAAAAAGTTGGAAAAAGTTGATATTTGTGGCAACAGGAGCGAAAAGACTGTCACAGGGTGTGGAATTTTGCGTGTTTTTTTAAATGCCCATTATTTTAAAATCATGCAACTTAGATTTTTTTATATTTTTTTGACAACCAGCATTATTTGCCTTTTCACCCGGTTCCGGTTTGACGTCGAGTTTTGGGACACCCTGTATCTGTCAAAGTAAAAAACCAATATGGCCGTGGATGGCACGATGTTTGTTTACATTGTAGATTCTAGATATTAATTATATATTTGAGTGTTTTAACTCACCATAAGTCAGCTGATACAGTTGGTTATTTTTCCAGGTGCTGTCATAATGCCTCACAACTTGTATCTGCACTCAGCTCTCGTAAAATCCAGAGATGTCGACAGAACCAAACCTGCAAAAGTTAGAGATGCAAATCTTTATTTCTTCATCGAAGCTGCCATAGCGTTAGCTGTCAGTTTTGTTATCAACGTTTTCGTAGTATCAGTATTCGCACATGGTTTATATCATACGACTAACTCGGATATTGTGAGTCCCAACCTTTATTCGAATAGAATACTTATTATATGTTTGTTTTTATTCGTTACAGAGGAAGAAGTGTGCGGCTTATCCTTCCATTAATGCTACCATATTTCCGGTGAGCTAGAAGTTTGATTGATATGTTTTGTGTTGGAATCAATGAAGTTGTTTTAGTTTTTTATTTTTTATATTTTTTTTAATTTTAGGACGATGATGAGTATGTTGATGCAGATCTTTATAAGGGCGGTATATTTCTGGGTTGTACTTATGGACTTGCCGCTTTGTATATTTGGGGAGTTGGAATTTTAGCCGCTGGTCAAAGTTCTACTATGACAGGTAAGTTATTGAAGCATTTGTGTTTATTTATGTGAAATTATTGGTTCAATTTTGGGGCAGATATGATCAGATTATGGTGTCTTTAGTTTAACCAACAAGTAGCGGTAGAAAATATGGGCCCCTATGATTCCAAAAATGTTCCGTCTTCACATCCCTCTTTCCACTATAAAGAAAGAGAATTACTGCTCCAATGCAGTCTATTAACCTTTGAATGGTAGAGTTTAATTTCAGGTATATTCAATAATTAATGCAAAAACATCGAAATTCTATTGGTACTACATATAGTCCGTTCAAAGGTTGAGCGCATAGTTGGCGTTTCTTTATTTATCTGAAGTTGGCAGTATTTGCTGTCATAACTTAAAATGAAGTCAACGTTGCCGAATGTACCCGGCCTCGTCCGACAAGCTTGCGAGTAATTTGAGAACTCTATGTAATATTCATAACATTGCGTATCAATCTGACAAGAAAATAAACAACATAACCTAACCTTTTAATATGCACAGTGGAATATGACTAATTTCCATGGCCAATCGACGGCTCAAACTTTCGTGAACGGACTTTGTGATTGTGTGATATCTCTAGAATTTCGATATTTTGCATTATTCATAGCACGGCCTTCCAAACCTCCGGGCCCGGCTGTAGCCAAGAGCGGCAACGCTGGAGAGAAGTATACCCTCCCGACATATTACAAGCAAAGCCTTCGAAAGTAGTCCCTATGGACAGTTGTGTTACAGGCGCAAGCGTTAGCGCTAGTTAATATCTAGTCGTAAATTATTGAGGTTTTAGCGTTGATTGTGGTCTTAAATGTAAAAAATAAGTTGATAACAGTTAACTATTGTAATTGTTCGTATGCTCTGAGCAGTGAAAGTGTTTGTGATATTGGTGTTAATGAGTTTTCCTTGGGATAACTACTTTCGTCTTTTTGTAAGTGTCTCTAACCTATAAATCAAACTCATCTGCTTCGATAAATGGTACGAACGTTTTGTATTTCATCGTGTAGAAATAATATCCATAGATTATAGAGTATATACTATATAATCTTGGTAATATCGTCTAAAAAAATTAGGATATTTCAATTGTTTCAGTTTGCCGAAATATGAACAGCGTAAGCTATTATAGATAAGGGCCATACCGGGAAATTTTATTCCAACAAAAGTTTTGTTTGTGAAAAACATTTCGATTTCAACGATATCGTTAAGTTCGATAAACATTCACAAGTAGATGGAACAATTAAATGATGCTTTCTTCGAGAGAACTTTGAAAGAACTGACCCATTTAATTCTATTATCGTTCATACCTATGTGCTCTATTTCAAAATATATTTTGAACGATACCGTTACTTTTTTTTGAAGAGTTTCGGAAAAATTCAATTTTATGTTAACTGATTATCCATAGCATTGAATTGGACTTTTATCACCTATTCAAAATTCGCAGAAAATTGTAGGAACTTGTGGTTTGAATTCAAAGTTCATTCTAAATTCGCTTAGTTCCATTTTTTCAAATCTTTCTCAATAATTACCATAGACAAACTAATATAATACGTTTAGTTAGTCTATGAATAATTACGTGAAGAATACGAAGAATGATAATCACATAGAAGTGGTAGGAATAATTTTATTGGAGTTTATTCCATTTTGAAAGTGATATTTGAGTTCAAGTTTTCTGGCGAGAGACACCTTCCCGTGTATTTTGCTGGAGAATAAATGGATTCAACCATCAACCAATTCGCTTTAGTTTCAATTTTTTCCATTTAAATCCAATTTATTGACTGAGCAGGGCATACTTCCACCCTTTTTTTAAATATTCGTCGGAAAACATACTAAACAACATCAGGAAATAAAATTGAACGTTCGAAATATCGTATCTCTCGTGCGAGAGGTATACCTCCCAAAGATCGTCTTTTGCGGCGTTGCCGCTTGATGCGCCCGGCCATGTCTTTAGAAGGCCGTGTTCATAGCCATTGAATATACCCGAAATGAAACTAATGAATCGTTATGTGAATGTTCAAAGGTAATTTAAAGACTAAGTTGGAGCAGTAATTCTGTATCTTTATAGTGAAAAAATGATGTGAAGAAGGAACGTTTTTTGAAATTTGGGGACGCATATTTTCCAAACTGAGACAGACCGCCACCTGTTGGTTTCACTAATGTTGTTCAGGGGGCCCAAATGAATACAATGGCACCAAAATCTGGTCAATGAACCCCAAAACTCAAATATTCACTAAACAAGTTTAAGTACGGTGTAGTGAATAAACGTAATAGTTATTCCACTCTTGCAGGAACGTATGCGGGACAATTTTCGATGGAGGGATTCTTAAACCTTCAATGGCCCAGATGGAAGAGAGTTCTGTTCACAAGATCTATTGCAATAATCCCCACTTTCTTTCTTGCCTTTTTCAGTCAAATAGAAGATCTCACCAGTATGAATGACATTTTAAACGCAATCATGAGCTTACAGCTGCCGTTTGCAACTATACCATGCATTGCGTTCACCAGTAATCCTCAGATTATGGGGGAGTTTGTTAACGGATGGTAAGAAATTTTTTAATTTATTGTTAATCATATCTAGGCTGTCAACAATGTTCACCTCAAAAGATCAGATTAGATTATATTAGAGGATGGGCGACAGATAAAAAACGACCTTGCGAGCACCTTGACCTTAAGATCTATTGTGCATCCCCGCGCTGTTTACCAGTCAGGCAGCAGTCTCAATGAAATTCACTACCTTTCTGGGGGCCACATCCATTACTTGTTCAGGCTTTAGGAACCTGGAGCCAAGGTGCCGTAACCGTTTCTGGTGATCAGCTTTACACTCACATAGCAGGTGTCTGGCTGTCTCGGTGGCTTCTTGACAGAAGCGACATGTACTATCGGGCGCCTTTACCATGTTTTTTAAGTGATACCTCACGGAACAGTGCCCAGTGAGAGCGCCCGTCAGTTTCCTCAGTTCCAAATTTGCTGAGTGGGAGGACTTTCTTGGTCCAGCTCGTCGAGTGAGAGAGAAGTGACCCAGCTTGCCTTTGACCATTGGTCGTACGCAAGGACATAAGCTTCCTCTTTTGTTCCCAATCCTTAATAGCCATGGCCTGATGGCTGGCTGGGTAGCCGCAAAACGGTTCTGGTCCAGTGAAGGGGGTTGGCCCCCCTTCCCTGGCCAGTTGGTCTGCCGCTTCATTGACTGAATCTCGGAGTAACCAGGCACCCAGATGAGATTGAGCTGGTTCTTTTCTCCGAGTAGGTTAAGTGACGTTTTGCATTCCCAGACCAACTTTGACTTCACTTGTGGAGAGTCAAGCGCCAGCAGGGCTGCTCTGCTGTCAGATGCTATATATATTTCCTTTCTTTGGTAGTTGCGTTCCACACAGAGCACAACGCACTCTGTGATCTGTGAAGAGAACTCTTTCCCAATCAGCCTCTTCTCAATGGATATGCTCTCTCGCATAATCTAAACGCGTCCTTCGATGGGGTAAGAGCTGGGCCTCTTGCCGTGACACGAGGCCTTGAATCATATTCTCTGAGGCGATTTCTTATTGTCTAAGTGCTAATTTGCACTCCATGAGTTTGCTCAAGCTGATTTTGAAGGAGGCGAGCGGTTGCAAACCGTTCCCTCCCTTATATCAAATGTCTCTGCCTGAAAAACCGAAGGAGAGAGACCCATTGGTATGGCTAATTGGATTGAGGGACCGTAAACACCGGCTCAGACTCACCTCAATAACTTCAATCTCAATAATATTCTCATGTTTTCCTCAAGCAGTGTTGCCACCAAACTAAACTCACTTTTCTTTGCGCAGGTTGAATAAGGTAGCGGCCATCTTGCTAAGTATAGTAGTCATAGCAATCAACACCTACTTTGTGATCCAAACCGTCCAACACTATGCTTCGTGGCCATGGCTTGTCGTAGTGTCTATTATTGGAGTTTTATATTTGTTGTTCTGCGTTTACTTGGTGCTGCATATGGCGGTATCAATGGGATACGAAGGTTTGCTGAAGTACGACTTTATAAACAATTATGTTGTCGGACCTGTCAATTCTCAGCTTACCGTTCAACCGATCAACTACTCCAGGTAGGTGGTTACTTGGGCCATTTTTTTGGATTTGTGTTTGTTGCGTGGCTTTTGTGTAAATATGCGTTACTAACAGGTTTCTTTACTTTTATAATATTTCCTAGGTTAGGTGGACTAATTTTTTGTATATTTTTTTGTACTCGATATTTTTAATGCATTATTTTTATGCTCATTTTATCAGTTGGTCCTCTGGTTTTGGTGTCATATCCAGCATAAAGTATATCTATTTTAGAAGGCATTTTCATCATATTCAGATGGCATATATTTGACATTGTAGAAGTATATCCTTATAATATTAGCTCAGTAACTTCTTTCGGTATTGAATGATTAATTTTAACAGTATGCTTTAGTATTTTATATCCTACCACTCAATCCAAATCGACTCAATAAAATTTTTCAGCTTTTTTAGAGAACCTAGAGTGTATTGCCCTATTAAAGAAGGACAGTAATGGTTTTTAGACCAGCAGTTGAATGATTTTATTGTGCTAGAGATCCTTTCAATAAGGTTGAGTTGAAGAGTAAACTTTTCTTTTCCCATGCAAAAGAATTTTTCAATATAGTCCGTTCACGAAAGTTTGAGCGCATAGTAGGCGTTTGTTTATTTATCTGAAGTTGGCAGTATTTGCTGTCATAACGTAAAATAAAGCCAGCGTTGTCAAATGTACCCGGCCTCGTCCGACGAGCTAGCGAGTTATCAGAGAACTCTATGCAATATCAACAACATTGCGTATCAATCAGACAAGAAAATAAACAACATAAACTAAAATTTCAATATACACAGAATATGCCAAATTGTCTTGGCCAACCGACTGCTCAAACTTTCGTGAACGGACTATAGGTATGTCAGTCACATCAGCCCTACCTTTCTCTTGAAACAATTATTTCAAAGATAAGAACTATAAGGAGATTATATGAAGTAGGCAAGAACAACAAGGTCTCTTTAGTCTGGGTTCCTGGTCACTCAGGAATTGAAGAGTTTAAAACACTAGCCAAAAAGGGAGCACAAATGCCACTTACATTCCCAGAAACCTTCTTTGCTATAGGCAAATTCACCTATAAGAAGGAGTTTCTGGAAAAAGAAGAAACTGAAAGAGAAACACTTTGGAGGAATATTCCAGGTATTCCAAAAAGTTTTCTTCGAAACTTTAAAACTGCAAGGTGCAAACAGCTTTTGGATCTCTATAAAAAATAACCTGCGCAAAGAATGTCTTGAACAGAAGAATCACGGATCTAGCCCCCTTGAAGCCCTCTCAGATACTGGAAGTGGAGGGCGAGCTGTAGCTCAGTTATGAAAAGGGCTCTGATGGGCACATTAGACCTTAAGGTCGCAGTGGAATATAACAATCTACAATAAGGAGATTAATGGATGAAAATCAATATTTAATTCTCTTGAATCTAAATTCAAAACAAAAAAGAACACACTAAAAACACCCTGTGTATAAAGGTCTGTCTAGCACAATGAAATCATACACAATATTGCATCACTTTCTGGTTTATCTGTTCTATTGTGTTAAATGTTAGTAGATTTGTGGCATTATATAATTTTTTAAGTTGTTTCAAACCTCTTCGATTTTTTTCAGTGAGAGTTTGGAAGAATCAGCATAATAAACTGGATTTTTAAGAATGAATTTTGAGTAAGCATTGATGGTTTTCATATTTGATTTGATTAACATAAAGTTGCGCGTTCTTTTATCTTCCTATGTTTGATTTTATATTATTAAATTCTGCTTTTTGTTTGTAGCGCAATGCTGTTTTGTTCGTTTTTTTTTATTTAAACACAAGAAGCAAACAACCATATTGTCGTCGAATTATACAAACTATTACAGTTCATTTTATTATTACCATGTGCAATTCTTATACTCCCATTATCAATTTATTCATATTATATCATTATTTTATCGTAGTATAGTTAACATTATTCAGATCATGTAAATGAAATCACCATGGTGTTGGTTTTGATTTGCTTTCTGTGTTTCTTATGTGTTAATTCTTATTTAACATTTTATTTGCTCAATATAGCTTAAAGCGTGTAAATACCTATGTAACTGACAAGAATCCAGATGAGGTAACAGATGTGAGTTTATTTCTTATTTTATCGAAGTCTTGGCAAAAGAATTGAATAAAACATATAGAGTGGTTAAATGAGTAATATATCAACAGATTAAATTCGGTTTTTTCACACACAGAGTTTTGAATTCAAATATTTTTGCTGATTTTGAACCTTTCGTTTGTATTTAAGGATATTCTTCATTAATATCATTACCAAAAATTATGATTCTCATTCAATTCTAGTGCCCTGATTATAATTTCTGTATATTTCAATCTATGCACAATTTCCTGAAAACTTTCTATTCTTTTTTGCTGCTTGATTACATATTTTATTTTAAAATACTAATAGAAAGATTCATATTTTTCGAAAGTTATACATCTTAATAGTTAACAGGTATGATTTTTTAATATATTTGTTGAATTTTTTTAGGACCAACTCAGAACTGACCTTGCAGAGTAGCGATACAATAAATGAAAGATTCTAAATAGATTTTATTCGAATATACTCAAAACACTATACTCCAGGCAATATTTCTTGTGATTGAATTTTGTTTTTGATTATTTTAATTTGAATGTATAAAATATATATATCTCTGTTGTAATTTTATATATTGTAAATAGTATGATGTTGCCAAATTAAAGCTCATAAAGATTTTTTAATCGGGGTCTTAATTTGCTGAGTAACCTAAAATCGCCAATACTTGTTTGTTGAAAACTACTCAACATACTTTTCAATTTACAATTTTTTGCTCGTTTACATTATCAACTATATTATTGTAATAAGTAATAATATAAATGAAAGGATTTCCTAAAGTCGTCTTTTACCAAAATAAAAATATATACACTGCGCAAATAAATTAACACATATTATGGAAATCTCAAATTTATTCTACAACTGAAGGTGTTCTCAATGATAATTATTTTCATCAGAATTATCCACTTTCAACGTTTTTCTACAATACAGATATTTTTTCCCAGCAGGAATAAAAAAAGATGAGATTATCAGATTTTTAATGCATTGGCTCCATTCTGAAATCCGTTGTTCTCGATCAATTCTAGTGAACAATAGTTTTTCTTTCGTTTGATTTTCTACACTCGATCGCTATGCAACGCAAAACACGCAATTTGACCCAAGAGGAATGTGCCCAAGTGTACTTGAGAATTTCTTCATTGTGACAACGGTTTGCAACCGCTCGCCTCCTTCAAAATCAGCTTGAGCAACTCATGGGGTGCAAATTAGCACTCGACAATAAGAAATCGCCTCAGAGAATATATTTGAGGCCTCGTATCGCGGCAAGAGGCCTAGCTTTTACCCCAGCATATCGAAAGGCGCGTTTGTATTTTGCGAGAGAGCATATCCATTGGGAAGAGGCTGATTGGGAAATAGTTCTCTTCACAGATGAGTCTAGATTCTGCCTCTACCATCGTGATCGACGTTCCCTTGTATACAGACGTCCACAAGAAAGATATGCTCAGTGCAATTTCCTGAATACTACTGGTTTTGGAGGAGGATTGATTATGGTATGGGGTGGAATATCTTTGACTGCTCGCACAGACCTAGTGGTCGTTGATAATGGAGCTATGAATGCTGATAGGTATATAAGGAAAATTCTTGAAGAGCATATAGTACCATTTGCACCATACGTTGGTGAAAATTTCATTTTTATGGACGATAATGCCAGACCCCATCGTGCAGGAGTACCTTGAAGAGGTTGAAGTCTCTCGAATGGAATGGACAGCAAGAAGTACAGATCTCAATCCGATCGAGCAGGTTTGGGACAACCTCAATGGAAGGCTGAGAAGTTCAGAAAATCATCCAGCTACTATTAATGACTTAGGAATCCAACTCAGAGAAATCTGGGAAGGATTAGATAAGAACATTTCAAGATCACTCATTTTGAGTATGAACCGTCGTTGCCGAGCTGTAATTAACGCAAGGGGTGGAAATACCAAGTATTAAATCACTTATCAGCATTCCAGTATTTTGAAAATTGTTTATTTCTCTTCTTTCACATAAGATTCGGTGAAATGCTGAATTTTTCTTCCATTTAATGTATCTTGTTTCGTTCAAAACCTTCCCGAGAGAACATAAAAAATAAGTTATTAAGTCAAAGTAGAGTTAACTTTCATTATAATTGAGATTTTCAGAATGTGCGTTAATTTTTTTGCACAGTATAGATGAAAGGAAATCCTAAAATCGGTTTTTACTGAAATAAAAATATATATTTTCTGGACAGGAATAACTTATAAATCTATATACGGGTATGGAAATTCGCATGAGAAACATAGGATATTTAATGCACCAGGGAAAGAACATTTCCGTCCACTTGAACAGTGGTATATTCGAAAGATTTACGTGCTACATTTATGACTAAATGAATGATCAACTGCATACAATATGTCTTTTTCAAATCGGGTATCCTATTGAACATCCAATGTTCAGACTGCCTGTAATATCAGATTCAAGAAAGACAACATTATCCACTGTTGATCATTGATTTCGTTATAAATGTAACACATGGATCCTTCAAATATACCTTTGTTCAACCAAACACCAAAGTTCTCTCTATGAGGAATTGAATATTAGTTATAATATATTATTTCCATCGGTGATTAAAACTCAAAATCAGGTTCATCATTTTATTGGGACTTACAATAAAATTATGCATCCTCGCTTGACAATTGTTCGTATAATGCCTTGTTAGGTGTAGGATCAGGTTTCAAGCATTGTATGGCACAAAGAATGAGTAACGATATCATCGTAAAACTACCGAAAAGGGTGAACGCAACTACATTACCCTTATGATCGAAAGGTAAAACATCAACCCAGCTCAGTTCGCATTCGTTTCTCCATGTCTCAGGGTCAACCATGATCGGTTTCATTATTTCCACAAATTTATTCAAATCGCAATCTGTCTGACAACCTTTCAACGTCAATTGTACTGCATCACTAGAATTTTTGTAAAACAAATTCAGATAGGTACTTTTGTCGTCTCTTTGTCTCAATTCGAACAAAATAGTTGCCGCAAAGGGTGGACAATGCATGTCAAAGAGCCCCATCGTGTTCAGAACGTTTGCTATGGTTGTGTCGTGTGCTGAAAACATCAGGAATTTTCTAGCCCAAACGTTTGGAACGGAATGATTATGATGTTTGAAGGAATGTTCAGATATGTTCTGGAAATGTTCTGCTATCAAATTAAACAAAGGTCCTGTTTTCAGTCTTGCCAACTGAGGCGTGTAAGCGTCTAAAGCGAAGGAAAGTTGTGAAAGATACTCCATTTTCTTCGGAAACACGTTTTCGGTCCACGAGGGCAGTGTGAGATTGAAACTTTTTTCTATCGTTAAAGTGTTGTAAAGATATTCGACTTCATCTGGACTACTAACAAGGAATCCACTATATCTGGTCAAAAATGCGTATAAGTCATGGTACTTGTGCGAGATGTTGAGGAAAAAAGGTTGTTTCATCAGCTCTGTCAACAGTTTGTTATATTTTGTACAGGGCCTCTTCATGGCCAGCAGTTCGTCTTTTGTTTCTTCGATTGTGTGGACAGGTATAGGTTGCCATTCTAGGTTTGGATAAAATTGTTTTTGCGGTGGATAGAAACCTGCCAAGTTCGCTTCGGCTGACATCAAGGTACGATCCACATCTGTTGATCGTACGTAGATGTCTTTTTCTGAGTACACGTCTGGCATGAAGCCTGCATACCGTTTTCTGAACCATTGCCCCAGCTCCACGTGTTGTCTTTTACCCTCCTGTAAAGAAATAATACAGATATAGTTATCATTGAAAAAGAAAATAATTTCATAATACACTACGCAAAAAAATTAATGCACATTATATAAATCTCAAAATTATTTCGTTTGATTTTCTACACCTGATCACTATGCAACGCGAAACACGCAATTTGACCCAAGAGGAATGTGCCCAGGCGGTAGTTTTGCGAGAAGAAGGGTGGACATACATAAGAATTGCAGAAAGGTTTGGAGTTTCCCATACAAGTGTGTCCAGAATGTTGCAGCGATTCAGGGTAGACCACGAGTAACAACTGCAATTCAAGAACGATACCTGAGAGTTTCTTCGTTGAGACAACGGTTTGCAACCTCTCGCCTCCTTCAAAATCAGCTTGAGCAAACTATGGGGTCAAATTAGCACTCAGACAATAATAAATCGCATCAGAGAATATGATTTAAGGCCTCGTGTCGCGACAAGAGGCCCAGCTCTTACTCCAGCCCATCAAAGGGCGCGTTTGGATTTTGCAAGAGAGCATATATTGGGAAGAGGTTGATTGGGAAAGAGTTCTCTTCACAGATGAGTCTAGATTCTGTCTCTACCATTGTGATCGACGTTCCCTTGTTTACAGACGTCCACATGAAAGATATACTCAGTGCAATTTCCTAAATACTACTGGTTTCGGGGGAGGATCGATCATGGTATGAGGTGGAATATCTTCGACTGCTCGCACAGACCTAGTGGTTGTTGATAAAGGAGCTATGAATGCTGATAGGTATATAAGGAACATTCTTGAAGAGCATGTAGTGCCATTTGCCCCATACATTGGTGAAAATTTCATTTTTATGGACGATAATGCCAGATCCCATCGTGCGCGCATCGTTCAATCTGGGAAGGATTAGATCAGAACATTTTAAGATCACTCATTTTGAGTATGAACCGTCGTTGCCGAGCTGTAATTAACACAAGGGGTGAAAATACCAAGTATAAAATCACTCATCAGCATTCCGTTATTATGAAAATTGTTTATTTCACTTCTTTCACATAAGATTCAGTGAAATCCTGAATTTTTCTTCCATTTAATGTATCTTGTTTCGTTCAAAACCTTCCCGAGAGAACATAAAAAATAAGTTATAAAGTCAATGTAGAGTTAACTTTCATTAAAATTGAGATTTTCAGAATGTGCGTTAATTTTTTTGCGCAGTGTATTTTCGAAAGTGGAAATTGTTTAGGGTAGAAATAAAATGATGACTTTTGCAAAATTCCATCAAGATCCTGAGAGTAAAATATAAAAAAAATTTCGAAAATTTCCATAATTCAGAACGACATTATATCGCTTAAATTTTGGCTGTATACAGGGTGACCCTCGGTCGATGGTAGCCTTGACTTTTCCGGAGAACGGAAAGTACAAAGTTATTGAAAATTTGGTTTCTTGGGTCAGAACTGCTGCTCTATAGAGCGTGCCAAAAAAGTGGCGTACCTAGTCAATAATTCTTGTACAAAGAATTATTAACTATCAAGGAAAATCCTCGTACCTGTGGGTTTTTAATTTCAAAGCAATTTATCCTATGCTTTTTTTAATTCAATACAGTGGTACTTCCCTGTAACGAACGTCTGTATAACGAATTTCTCTGTATAACGAATTTTGTACAAGACATTGCACCTTGAATCTAAATTCCATGTTAAAAACGCCCTCTAAAACGAAGTAATTCTCTCTATAACGAAATGTTCAAAGAACATCACTCTTTGAATGGGTATTTGTAAGAAAGTATAAAGGTGGGCTTTTTCCGGACGTACGTAATAAATCCCGACTTTGAACTAAATCATTACGGCGGGCAGAGAGATCCTCCTGAAACAGTTTTAAATACACCCCTAACTGTTTGGTTTCAATCTAACCATTATTCTAGTGTGAAAGTTGTGCGAAAATGTCTAAAAGGAAGTGCTTGAGTTTGAATGATAAACTTAAATTTATCAGTGAATTCGACCGCGACATTGCCGACTATAGAAACAAATTTTCTGTACAACGAAATTTCTTTATAACGAATTTTTTTGCGGATTTAACTATTTCATTATAGGGAAGTTTCACTGTATTTCTCGCCCTATACTTAATTTTTTAGTGGGTGAGAAATATCAAAGCATAGGATAAATTGTTTCTGAAATTAAAATCGACGGTGCGAGAATTTTTCTCAATAATTTTTCGCACAAAAATTATTGACGAGTTACTTTTTTGGCACGCTGTATATTAAAAGAAAAAGAATGAATTAATTCAATAACAATGATTATTGTTAAAACTATTTAGCCATTTCCTTATCTAGAAATATCCAATTTGGCCCTATACAAATTTGATATTTATTTCAAATAATGAGCTAGTAAAAAAATCATTATCAACAAATTTATGTAGTACTATTGTTGATTTTCTATTAGACAAATAGGTACAGTGATAAGAGAAATATAAATGAACATATCTTATCTGTCCATTAAACAATAAACTGTGTAAATATAAACTTCCTCAAATACGGTAAAGTTTGATAATTATATTATTCAAATATAATCGGAAATGAATGTCCTGTCTTCTTATAATAAATAACCAGATAAAAATGTGAATCACTGTACGATAAAGTTTTAGATAAATTGACTAAGAAATACGCGTTTTAAATTGTTAGGACATTTTTGCATGTTATCAGTATAGCAATTTGAATGATTGCAATAGTACCTATTCTTTGTGAATATGTGAGCTGATAAAAGGCAATTTAACTGCAATTTAAATTTATTAATAGCAATCGATCGTATTTGAAAGAATGACAAAAAAATTACGTTATCACCATTTCCACTTTAGTGATGTTGCTCATATTTGAAAAACTATACATTAAATTTGAAATAACTCTCGAGAGGATTATCCTAGAGACTTGAAATTTTCAGGGTAGGATTGGTTCCTAAATGACGCACCATACAATGTTATATATTTTTGAAATCAGAAAAAAATAAGCTTTCAGAAAATGACGCAAAAATCTAGTTTTCCCATTTAAAAAAACATAACTTTGGGTCATAGCTTCGTAATTAAAAATGGTACAAAAATGACGAGCACGCCACTGGATTCTACGCAAAAAAGTGCCTTCACAATGTTTTAATTTCAGAGCTCTATCATCAATTAGCGGAGATATGAATTTTTTTCGATATCGCCACTTTTCCAATTTTTGCTTATACAGGGTGTCCCAAAACTCGACGTCAACCCGGAACCGGGTGAAAAGGCAAGTAATGCTGGTTGTCAGAAAAATATAAAAAAAAATCTAAGTTGTATGATTTCAAAATAATGGGCATTAAAAAAAACACGCAAAATTCCACACCCTGTGACAGTCTTTTCGCTCCTGTTGCCACAAATATCAACTTTTTCCAACTTTTTTTTTGCTGTGTTACCTTGAATAATGCTGGTCTGAACTGTAATCAAAATTTGGATACCAGCTGCTCTAGGTTTCATGAAAATAGGGCTTGCTTCTCAGAAAAAAAATTCAAAATAAACAATTGCCTAGTTTCAACTGACTGTATTGAAAAAAAAATGTACTACGCAAGTTTGGCATGTTTTGTCAAAAGTTGGCGCATTTAGTAAGGATTCCAAAATGGTATAATACTTGTTAAACTGTAGCTGCCGTGGTTCAAATTTATTTTCGATTGCCTTTGAATACACTTTTTCTTAAACTGCTTCCCAGTAAAAAAGTCCAATGGATTCAAGTCCGGTGAACGGGCCGGCCACCAGATTGGACCAGAACGTCCGATACATCTTCCGGGAAAAAATGTTACCAGAAAAAAAATTTCCAAAGAAATTTCTCAGGAAAAATTTTTTTTGGAAAAATTATTTTCTGTTAATTTTTTTTTCTGGTAACATTTTTTCCCGGAAGATGTATCGGACGTTCTGGTCCAATCTGGTGGCCGGCCCGTTCACCGGACTTGAATCCATTGGACTTTTTTACTGGGAAGCAATTTAAGAAAAACTGTATTCAAAGGCAATCGAAAATAAATTTGAACTACGGCAGCTACAATTTAACTAGTATTATACCATTTTGGAATCCTTACTAAATGAGCCAACT
This sequence comes from Propylea japonica, assembly GCA_013421045.1. Lineage (NCBI taxonomy): Eukaryota > Metazoa > Arthropoda > Insecta > Coleoptera > Coccinellidae > Propylea > Propylea japonica. The sequence continues at coordinate 91,367,283 of CM024241.1, forward strand.
TTTGACAAAACATGCCAAACTTGCGTAGTACATTTTTTTTTCAATACAGTCATTTGAAACTAGGCAATTGTTTATTTTGAATTTTGTTTCTGAGAAGCAAGCCCTATTTTTATGAAACCTAGAGCAGCTGGTATCCAAATTTCGATTACAGTTTAGACAAGCATTATTCAAGGTTACACAGCAAAAACAACAAGCTAAAGGTTTAAATTTTCGTACACCTGATTTCAAAGAATCTACATTCCAATTTTAAGCAATATTATGTCTTGACTACCGAAATTTTCTTCACAATTTTTTATTCTAGGAATCTTTTCATTATTTTGCTCAAGTATATAAATATATTCTTATCGTTATAGAGCAGCTAAATATAAAAATCTCCCTAGCCCGAAACCATTTGAAAAATATGGCCCATTAAGGAACTCATCGAATATAATCAATCCATAAATCTAACCTGAATGTTCAAAGTATTTAGCTGAGACAGAACCGAATTATTTTTGACTTTAAACCATTATTCAAAAAATATAGAAATTGGGGGGAAACAAGCATGTATGTATATAAATGTTATAATAAATACATAGATTGAAGGATCTAAAAGTGAGTTGACATTCTCAAATAATCTTTGAAGAATTCAAATCACACCACAGCAAACTCAATCAAAATGATCTCCAATAAATTTGGGTACAACAAAGACTAAACATACTATTCTAAAAGTTCATAGTGAGAAACTGCGCTGAGAATAATGAGAAATTCAAAACTACTTACATCAGTCAATTGTCCAAATCCTGCTGGCCACAAAGACTCATTCTTGTAGGGATCATTCGGGTAAGGATTGATCGGAGTTCTAGCCCCATGCCTAAAATCTAAAAAATTATCGTTAATACAAAAATCAAACTTCAACATCCACAAATACTTACCACAACCGCAGATATCAATTCATCTCCGTAACAAACTGAGAGAAGTGAAACGTAAATAATAATATTTGATGCATTTTTCCTGTCACTATTCTACAACTTATTTAATAGGAACAAATGATAAAAAACAATCACAGCCGAATCTTCATAATTTATATATACATCTTGGTAACGACGCGACGTTTCTTGAGCTTCTGATGGGCAGAAAATGTTGTAATTTGTGCCCAGCTTGGGACTAGAAAACAATTAGTTTGACAATCAGCTGGAATCGCGATTATCGATGTTTTTGTTATGATTAGGGCGCATAGAATAAAATAAACATTCATTACTTCGATGTTTCTAACCATAGAAATATAGTATAATATATTTCTATGCTTCGAACTCATTTGTGTAAAGAAAATTGGAAATTTAACCAAGAAAAATTAATTTGAACAGTTTATTCAATGAATGGTTTACTCACCAATTTCGATTTAAATTTTCACAAGAAAAATCTATGGAACACTTCTAGGCTCTTGAAAATAACCTGCTTCGTCTATTCGACACTAGATGACACCGTCTCGAACAGCCGAACAGACAAAATAAACTGAGAATATTTCATGTATGCCACCTCTTTTCGTGAGTACGCATATACTGAAATAAATAAAAACTTGTTTTGTTCAGAACTTCGACAACTTTAAACTCACAAAAAACAAATTCTGTATTACGCAACATTTTAATCCAACAGATGCATAGATAAGACAACAGATGGCACCTGAGTCATTCCACTAACATCGGAGAGTAAACAAGTTTTTTCTTAACTTTTCGCAGTTTTCGCTGAAATAATGGGAATCTTGACAAGATTTCAAAACATTGATCACCACAACAATACAAAATCAGGGAACAAAACATATTTCCTTTTGAGTGTTGATTCTTTCATCAGTTTTTTGCGAATTTATTTTCACTCAATTATAAATCTAATATCAATGTTTAAGGACTTAAACAATGCTAATATGAAGAGTTCATAAAGAAGTTGTTTTCGCAAAATAATTATATACCATAAGTTTATATGATTCAATTGAAAATGCGATATAAACAAATTGAACTTGACCGATTTAGCAACCACTCGCAAAAAAAATGCTGACCACAGAGTAAACTTAACCTCAATTAAATCTGTCAAGCATGCACCTGGCCATGCCAAAGGTATTTGGAGGACACTTTTGAGTATGTAAAAAATGATTTAAGAATCATTAATCATTTCCATTTTATCCGTAAGTAGAAATTTTACAACCGCATTAATCGAAGGATTCATATCGACAATCCTGTAACAATAGAAGCGGTATCCAGTCATATTATGTTCTTAGAACCTGATAAGCAGGTACCTGAATAGGCGAGTGAATAGAGTTGAACAATTTGAAGACAATACTATAATCAACAATACAACTTCCAGTCCTTACAAATGTATTACCAAGTTGCGGTATTTGTGCTCTTATCTCAAATTCAAACAATTTGTTTTGCTCAAGAAGGTGAGTGCTCTTTTATTGATTTAAATTTCAATGAAAGCTATGAAGAATTTTTCTTATGTTAGAATGAAACCCCAAAAAGTTGAGATTGGTTTGAAGAGCAAAGAAAATTAGGAATTTAATAAAATAAGGACAGAAAACCTAATGAAAATTAGAATTTATACTCAATGTTTAAGGGAAGTTAATTACATTATGCTTCTGGGCATTCAGATTCTGATTATTTATATAAAATACATTGGACTTTCATTGCCTCTTATTTTCCTTCAGTATAAGCAGTTGTTTTGATAGAGCTAAATTCTTCACCATAATCCTGAGCATACCTAATAGTTGAAAATTTGCATGTAGATCTAAGTAATAATGATAGGTACATTTTCATTATTTCTATTCACCAACATTTTGAAGGAAAGGCTACCCAAATATCCTAAGTTTAGGAAGTTTTGCACTATATCAAATGATCAATTTCGATTTAAAGCAAAAAAAAATTGAAATATATCCACACAAGAAGGTTTTATTTAAAAATATATTTTTTATTCGTAAGAGTTAACAAGATACCCTATTTGAAAAAGTTATCATGTTGTTTTCTTCACTTTTCTCAATAAGATCTTCCACCATTAACTTGGGTCAGTAGCATAGTTTTAAAAATCGAAATTTTGCATTGAATATTATTGAAAGAAACATCTGAGATTAAATTATTTCCATTCAAATTTTATACACTAATAATTCCAAGGAAATTTTTTTTAATAATTATCAATCCAAATTAACACCAATTATTTTAAGAGTATCGATCGAATTTTCAAACACCCTGTATATAATTCACGCTACGAAAGAAAAAAAAATGCGCAAATATTATTCTTGGTCATGCCTACTGATTTGACCTTGTCATATTAATTTAGCAATTTTCACCTTTTCTAGGATTTCTAATATTTTTATTGAATTAATTGGCTATGAGATCTGAAGGTTTTCCACAACAAAACCAGAAAAATCTAGTTAATTTTTATTTGTTTCAATGAAATTTTCTCACTTGCTGAATTGAAACAAGGCTATAATAATTATTAAATTACATCAGATTACTAGATTCATCTGATTATTTAAGAAATCTAGTTTCAACCCAATTAAATAATTAATTTTGAATAAATCACATTCTCAAAGAAGTAAATAATCGGAGAAAAATTTTAAAAACAAAGCTGAGATCAGCTCGGACATTACCTGGATGGTTGCCTGCTAGTAACAATCGCTGAAAACTGCTGATAAATTATTTTTTGGACGAAATCGTCCAAGCAGTTCTAGAGTTAATCTCATTCTAAAAGCAATATTCGGTTGAGAAAAAACATAATTTTTATGTAAAAATAAAACAAAGCGGCGGTCTACAAGGTCAATATGTGGATGGGCGCCCGCTTTATTATTATTACTTATTATTTTATCTGTAAATAAATTAAATCTCCGAATTTCTACCTCGAATGAATAAAACGATATGAAAAAGCTTGTTGGATTAATGCAAGATATATTTCGGGTTTTCAACATAGTTTTTAAAATCTTCATTGAAATATTGCAATAAATTTTCATCTATTCGCGAAAATAAATTTCCCATGAAAAAATGTTATGACTGCTGTGAATGTTTGTAGTTTGCAATTTTGAAGTATTTATTTGTTAATTACTCTTTCTGACTCATTGACTTATCAAAATTCCAGAGCTTTTAGGTACATTTACCGTTTTATTTCAAAAAAATTATTTGTATGCTTAGACTAAAGTAGTTTGTATGCAAATAAGCATATTTTATTATAGGTAGTTAAGGTTTATCTGCATACACTTGATAAGGATATACTTACTTGAATATCTACAAATACATTACGAGAGTTTTCATCGAAAATTTGAGTTAAATATTGTGTTTTTCTATTTTTTTGGATATGAGTTATTGTCCATAATTTATTCAATAGAAACATTTGAAAATTTATTCCACTTTCAAGTTTAAGAAGTCAAAATATGCAAAATTTTCAGATGCGAACAAATTTTTGGTCAGATGTTAACACGATAGCTGCAAAACGTTGCAGAGTTGAACAAGAAAATTGAATGAAGTAATAAAGATATTAAAATTTCGATTGCCTTTGAATACACTTTTTCTTAAACTGCTTCCCAGTAAAAAAGTCTTGAATCTATTCAAGACCAGAACGTCCGATCCATCTTCCGGGAAAAAATGTTACCAAAAAAAAAACTTTCCAGAGAAATTTCTCCGGAAAATTTTTTTCTGGAAAAATTAAAAAAATATTTTCTCTGGAAATTTTTTTTTCTGGTAACATATTTTCCCGGAAGATGGATCGGACGTTCTGGTCCAATCTCGTGGCCGGTCCGTTCACCGGACTTGAATCCTCTGGACTTTTTTACTGGGAAGCAGTTTAAGAAAAAGTGTATTCAAAGGCAACCGAAAATAAATTTGAACTACGGCAGCTACAATTTAACAAGTATTATACCATTTTGGAATCCAAACTTGCGTAGTACATTTTTTTTCAATACAGTCAGTTGAAACTAGGCAATTGTTTATGTTGAATTTTTTTCTGAGAAGCAAGCCCTATTTTTATGAAACCTAGAGCAGCTGGTATCAAAATTTTGATTATAGTTTATACAAGCATTATTCAAGGTTACACAGCAAAAAAAAAAGTTGGATAAAGTTAATATTTGTGGCAACTGGAGCGAAAAGACTGTCAGAGGGTGTGGAATATTGCGTGTTTTTTTATATTTTTCTTACAACCAGCATTACTTGCCTTTTCACCCGGTTCCGGGTTGACGTCGAGTTTTGGGACACCCTGTATAATCCCAATTGAAAAAAAAAGTAGGGGGGTGCAGGGTGTAAAGAGTGAAAAATATCAAATTCAAAAAAGCTTAGGTTAAAATACATTTGAGAATAAAACACGACGGGTTCGAGGATTTTCCCTAATAATTCTCCATACAAGAATTATTAACGAGTTCAATAACTTTTTTGGCACGATGTATACCAACTCAAGAAAATCTAACAATTACCAATACAATTTTGTTGACAGGAATACCATATTGGAGGAACAAGGGTACTGAAGAACTGCAAGAAGCTTTAAACGTAAAACAAAACAATAACGTAGCCAAGAATGTCATTATTTTCATCGGTGATGGAATGGGACTTGCCACTGTTACTTCGACAAGAATATATTCGAAGACCGAAAGGGGGTACTTAGCGTGGGAGAAATTCGAGAACACGGGACTTCTCAAGGTACACCAGCATATTTAGATTAGATTAGATAGTGGTCGATCGGCACGTTGATTGCCCTTCTGCACTGCGACCAATAAGGTCTTTTGTACGTTACCATACTAAAACTACGTTTTTCCCCAGGAATCTAACCTCCTTTTCAAAGCTGTTTACTTCCTTAGGAGACTTCGCTCTTATGTCGGCTGGCGTTAATAACGCGCCACCTAGGTGAGTAAGTCTGGTTTGCGCCAGCGCAGTGCATTGGCATAGTATGTGCTCGGTGGTTTCAGTGGCCGATTCACATAACCTACAAATGTCGGAGTTTTCTTTACCGATCTTGTGTAGGTGATATCTCACGAGACAATGCCGAGAAGACCGATTAGCAGCCTTAACTCGTTTTTTGACAACGTTAGAGCTTGTTGAGCCTTCTCTTTGGAAGGTTCGATAAGTCTCTTTGCTTGTCTTTGACCGGATGTGTTTATCCAGTAAGAGTGTTTCTCCCTTTTTTCCCAAACGTCGACCTCTGCCCTAATCAGTGTAGGTGATACCCAACAGGAGGGCACGGGTCCGGTGAAGGGTGTGTTTGCTCCTCTTTTTGCAAGGGCATCAGCTCTCTCATTTCCTTCAATGTTCTGGTGGGCAGGTACCCAAGCTAAAACTAGCTTGTTGAACTCCGCCAGTGTTTTGAGGGACTGTTTGCAGCTCCAAATAGTCCTTGATCTACAATCAACGGCCATAAGCTGCCTCAGTGCCATCTGACTATCAGAGGCAATGCAAATTCTGGCTCCCTTGTACTGTCTGGACAGACAGACTTGGGCGCATCTTTCTATAGCCAGAATTTCAGTTTGGAGCGTTGTTATTGGCTTTCCCAAATGCACTGATTCCCTGTATTTGGGACCGTATATGCCTATGCCTGCTCCTCAGCATATTTATCATCACAGTTAACTAAATATACTAACTACTGACAAAGAAACTGCAACACTTAGAAGGAGCTGTTAAAATTTTTTTTGGTAAAACATAGTATAGCAAGGATTAAATGATTAAAATTTGGAGAAAAAATAGTGAAGGTCTTTATCACTAAAATGGGACATCCAAGCAATCCACTTCATAACCCGTTTAATGAATATCTTCATGAGAAAACTAAAACAGAACCAATAAGTAACAGAATACAGAGATTGAACAAGAAATTTATCTGTCAGCAATACAGCTTCAATACAATAGAACCAGTTATACACAACATATCCCATCCAAAAAGAACTAAGAGGAAATTACCGGAAAAACCAATTGTTCAATATTTGCTTAGCCTTATTTAATTAATATTCTTTCATTTCAATGTATCACAGACTCTTATTTCAACACTACTTTGAACTGTAAAATATGAATTGTACATGGGTAGGAAGACATCGATCGTTAGTCCTTTGAAGGTTTCAATAGAGCACTCTCTTTCTCTGAGATAATAATAAAAATATAATGCCCAAAATCGAAGAAGAGTATACACCGGTTGTCGAAGAGTCACAAATGAAGTTCAAGATGGACTTATGGCTATTTACCCTTTCGTGACGGGAACCGCTAAAACGCGCAAATCGCTCACTGACTGATACGCGGGAGACGCATATTTTCGAACTACATACTCAAAATAGCATTATAATACCGGAAGCGCACGGATGCGTGGTTTTTATAGCGAAAAAATATCATTTCTTGTCCTCACATGTCTGTAAATTATCAATAAGCGAAGACTACGTCGCCTAATCTGATAATCCTAATTTAATATTTTGTCGAGCGTTGAACGGTTACCGTTGTGAGAAAAAGGTTTCATTGTAGTGAGTTTTTAAATTATAAGTTGGAGAAATAAGAAAAAACTTAATGAAGCCGATTTAGAAGAATATTGCTTAGTCGAGCATCAGTCCCAAAAGACGGCAACCGCTAAAAAGCGCGGATACTCAAGAGCGGGAGACGCACGCATGCGAAGGATCTGAAAATCCCCGTATATAAGGCACGACTTCAGAAAATAACCCCGTTTCGAAAGGGTTAAAGACCTATTTGCGACTAGCCGATCTTTGGCTGATGAGTGGTTTGGAGAACAAGGCCATATTGTTACCGTCCGCGCAGTTTGAAACATCCTTTATATCATAACAATTCAATTTACAGACATATTCCAACAACAAATTTGTACCTGATTCGGCAAGCTCAGCTAGCGCCCTCTTTTGTGGAGTGAAAATAAATCAAAAGACCTTGGGCGTGGATAGCTCAGTACAGTTGGATGACTGTCAAGCCTCTCTTAACCCTAAAACTCACACACCCAGTGTCCTGCAATGGGCCATGGAAGCGGGAAAAGCAACAGGTGAGAAGTGTTCAGTTCATCGATAAATAATAACGGGTTTTCCAGTAGTAATCATACAATTTCAAGTATTGACATGAAGTCAGAACACTAACTTAATCGAGATTATTGTAATTTTTCAATATAAATGATCGGATGTTTATTTCATTATAAAGAAGAAGCTATGCCGTTAATAGTGGAAAATAACATCAGGCAAATGACCTTCACGACCACGCTTAAAGGACCATATTCTTTTAATGAAATTTTCCATAACCAAATCACAACGTGGCTGCCCTATGTCCTCGATAGCCTCACGAATTCCATCTTTGAGGTCTTGAATCGGCGCTGGGCTATTGGCGTAAACCTTCTCTTTCACGTGGCCCCAAAGGAAGAAGTCGTAAGGAGTTAAATCACAAGAACTTGGTAGCCAATTGTGATCACCTCTTCGAGAGATAACACGGACCGGAAACTTTTCCCTCAAAAGATCAATGGTTTTGTTGCTTGTGTGGCACGTAGCGCCGTCTTCTTTATTGCGGCCCGACAAGGTGCTTCACGACGACCCAAGAATGTTCGAGTTTTACGAACCGTCTCTGCCAAATCTTCACCATTTTTATAGCGAATTTTAATAATTTCAATGCGTTCTTAAAGCGTGTATCGTTCCATTTTCATTAATGGCGTAGTTTCTATTTGTGAAATGTCAAAAAATTACAGCTTCAAACGTGACATCTACCGAAATAGCGGGCTATTCAAAATAACACCTCTTATTGGAAAACCGTTTACCAAGCGTTCCATAGATTGGTTGCCTTTTTCCTTTGGGGTTGCCTATGCAATGCCCAGTCTTCACTTTTCGCTTAAGGTGTAGCCATTTCAGTTGTTTACAGTTCTTCGTAAATAATTTTCTTTCACTTTCATTCATACGAACTCAAGAAACGAAATGAATTACAGGATTGGTTACAACAACTACAGTGACACATGCAACTCCAGCTGCTCTATATGCACATTCTGCTTCAAGGAAATGGGAGTGCGAGGCAAGAATGCCTAAAGGGACTGAAAAGTGCAAGGATATAGGAAGGCAGCTAGTTGAAGATTATCCTGGGAAAAATATAAAGGTAAAATTTCTTCAAAAATGAATTGAAAAACTCATGGGATTCAAGATTATACTTTGTTATGTATTATGTCCTTACGCCACGTCTGGCACAGCACTGATGACCTAGCAGTGAATGGTGGCGCCGCTATAGACTAAAAAATTTCTTTCCTGGTCAAGGATAGAACTCTCAACCTTTTTTTCTTACTGAGCCACGGCACATTATCTATTCTCGGTATTATTATTATCATTAGAATTTGGATTGTTATGGCAAGGTTAGCCTACCTACTATGACCTATACTATGACCATGTAGATCTTTTATTCTACCCTACTCATTCATAGAAATCCAAGGAGGTCGTCTATAGCTTTGATAAAACCAACAAAATTCTTTAGGAGCCTTGGACATTATCTCTTGGCTGTCCAGGACCGGTTTCCCAATATGAATTGATCTTAGGCCAGCCAGCTCTGGACAGTTGCATACTAAGTATTCAGCTGTTTCTGCTTCTATCTACAAAGCCTGCTAATTTCATCTGCTGACTTTTCCATACGATACAAATAATGTTTGTACTGACAGTGCCCTGTCAGCAGTCCTACTTCCACCTGAGGCTTAGCTCGTGACAGCCTCAGAAGCTTTCTGGTATAGGTAGGTTAAATCGTCACGAATTTTTTGGCCTGAGTAAGTCCAGGAGTGGACAATAAAACAATAAAACCAACCAATGGACTTAAGCTTCTAGGGGTCAATATCAGTCCAAATGCAACCTGGCATGAGCACGTCTGCTCAGTTGCCAAGTCAGCTGCACAGAAGCTTAGCTATCTATTTCGTGCGAGGAAATTGTTCACTCCAAAGCAGCTTTTATTACTTTACAAAGCTCAAGTGCGTCCAGCTATGGAATATTGCTCTCATGCTTGGGGTTCAGCTCCTAAGCACTCGTTACTTCTACTTGATTCCATTTAAAAAAGAGCAGTGCGCCTAACAGACGATCCAACGTTAACTGCCAACCTTCATAGTCTCGATCACCGTAGGAAGGTTGGAGACTTATGCCTTTTTTACAGATACTACCACGAAAGGTGTTCTGCTGCCATTGCCTCCATGATTCCACCAGGGGCTCAATTTGATCGACAAACAAGGCTAGCCGATAATAGTCACCAGTTTGCCGTGCATCTTTCTACAGCTAGGACATCGGTGTATCAGAAGGCTTTTCTTTACCGAACTGAAAGGCTATGGTACCTCAAGATGTATTCCCCCTTGGTTACAACTTACAGCAGTTTAAGACACGCACAAACCGATTTCTTCTAAATTCATCTCGAGGCGCTTATAAGCTCAGTCTTTTTCCGAGAGATGCGTATTAAAAAAAAACTTCAGAGAGTTATTCTGTTATTCAACTCCCAATGCTGGACCGCTGCCTTATATTTTTCTTTTCTAAGTCGCCATAAATGCTCAGGTCCAGCAGGTGTTAACCTTGATGCACTTTCTGCAAGTTATCGGCTTTTTTATTTTCTTCAACACCTGGCACCCATAGTAGAGTCACTTTATTGTCTCTTTCCAGTTGCTTTATGGTGTTAAAGCACTCCCAGGTAAGCAGAGACCTCTGGCAGAGCGATTTCAGGGATCTCTGAGTGGCCTGGCTGTCAGTAGTAATATGGAAATGCGCCCTCTTGCGGTTCATCTTGAAACACTTTGGATTAGTGTATTTCAAATAACTCTTTCAAATGAAATAGGTTCACTTCAGCTAGATATCCTTCCTTACTTCACTTACTCTTACTTTTTTCCGTATATCATGAAATTTAAGTAATTTTCACCCCTTATTTTCAGGTTATAATGGGTGGAGGCAGACAAGTATTCAAATCGGATTCGAAAGAGACTCCTGGTGATCCTCTGGAGCCCTGGAGCTGCATAAGCAAAGATGGTCGAGATTTGTTCGCTGATTGGACAAAGGACAAGGAAAAAAGGAATGTTTCGCATGCTGTGGTTGGTAACAACCTGGAGCTCCAAAATTTGAATGATTCTACAGAGTTCGTTCTAGGTAAGTGAGCGTTTTGTCAGCTTTTGGTTGTATGGATCTTAGCCCGGTTTACATTCGTAGAGTAAATGGTATACTTTTTAACGGAAATACTCTACTCTACTCATTTCAGTAGAGTAACTGTATTCACTTTGCTATTAATTTAACAAATTGGCAGAATAACAAAAGGCAGACTAGGCAGAAGCACTATCCTCTACAAAAACCGGGCAAGTGTCTGTTCACATTGGTATAGTCAACCAGTTAACCAGTAGAGTGGTGTTAAAGTGTAGAAAGGATAGTAGAATATACTATTTCACCTTGCTATCTACTCTACTCTACCGTGTATTATCTTTGAATCTCTACTGTCACAAGCACAATCTGTTTACATTATACAAGTAGGGAAATAATAAGTATTCTACCACCTAAGTACCCGGGCTTAAAATATCGATTTAATTCAACTTTTTCAAGGTATATTCACTAATGGACATCTTCCGAGGCATTATAAAAGGAATAAAGGCCCCAATGGAACCCCTTCTCTGAGAAATATGACCGAAAAGGCAATCAAGATATTGAGCAAGGAAAAAAATGGTTTTCTTTTAATGGTGAGTTGAACAGTGCTGGTTTCTTTTTACCGATATGGAAAATCACATGAGAAACATCAGATATTTAATGCATCGGAAAGAAAACGTTGCCCTCAGTTCAATAAGAGTTCAGCATACGTAACAGATGTAAAAATCCATGTTATATGTTTATACAATCCAATATATAAGATAAGACAATTATGATATATCCCTTTAACGTTTTATTTTCAAAGGTAGAAAGTGGACAAATCGACATGGCCAATCACAGAGGGCACGCACGACAAGCCATAGATGAGACCGTAGCTCTAAGTGACGCAGTCGATGGAGCTTTGTCATTGGTTGATACTGAGGATACCCTGATCATAGTCACCAGTGATCACTCTCATTCGTTAATGTTTTTGGGCAGTTTGAGCAGGAATGAAAGTGTATTGGGTAAGTTAAATATCTCCCGGTGAAAAGTTGAATTTCAGGGTCCAGAAGATTTCGATCATATTTTGATGTCATTGTATTCATTTAGTTTTCTTGAAAGTGAAACCAATAGGTGGCGGTCTGTCTCAGTTTAGAAAATAATTATGGGCGCTCAGAGTTCCAAATATGTTCCATCTTCACGTCACTTTTTCCACTATAAAGACACAAAATTACTACTCTAATTTAGTCTATGAATCACCTTTGAACATTCACATAACTCTTCGATTGGTTTCATTTCAGGTATATTCAATAATTATTGAAGAAACATCGAAATTTTAGAGGTACCATATATCCACAAATTCGAGGGAAAGCTCGCCATTCTTAATGGTAGGTTTGGCAATGCCGCAGATTCTTTCGCGCGAGTATGATATGATGCCTTCCCGTAATTCCTGCCATCATTTGATATGCCATTCGGCGAAGAATGGAGCAACATTGCCAAACTTACCATAAAGAACGGCTAGCTTTCCCTCAAATTTGTGATTATGTGGTACCTCTAGAATTTCGATATTTTTGCATTAATTATTGAATATACCTGAAATGAAACTAATCAAATCGTTATGTGAATGTCCAAGGGTGATTTTTAGACAAAACTGGAGCAGTAATTGTGTGTTTATAATGGAAAAACTGACGTGAACATTTTTGGAACTTTGGGGGCCCATATTTTCCAAACTAAGACAGACCGCCACCTGTTGGTGTCACTAATGTTGTTCAGAAGGCCTAAGTGAATACAATGACACCAAAATCGGGTGGATATCTACCGGACCCTAAAATTCAAATATTTAACTCTTTATATCAAAAATTAATAACAGTTCGTAATTATAATAATATTCAACAATTATTCTTAAGGACTGGTACGAAAAAAATCTTACAAAAACGAGGATTTGGAACCTCACACAGCCCTTTTATACGGAATTGGAGGAGAAGAGAATTTTCAGTACAACATAGTTGACGGACATGTTAACAGAAGAAATCCCTCACAGGATGACACTTCATCGTATGAATATGCTCAGCAGACAGGAATCTTGCAAGATGAAGCTGTACATGCAGGCGAAGATGTTGCCATTTATGCCACAGGTGAGAAACAAAGATTATATAGTAAAAATTTAGGGAAAAGCTGAGCAGGTGCTTTTGAATGCTCGTTCATTGGTGGAGCAGTAATTAATGCCATTATATCAAAATTTTCTTACAGGACTTGAGATTCATGCTAAGTATATGAATGTAAAATGTTAGCACGATCGGAATTATATTCTGGAAATTATTCAAAAAATGAAGTATGTGAAAAATCAATAATTAAAAAAATATTAAATTCAATGGTTCATATAATGTGATCCTCTGGAAATTTTGCATGAACATTCAGTATGTCAATCTTCATTCACAAAATTAATTTCACTCAAATGTGTATCTTGTTATGGGAATAACAAGAATACACAATACAATAAAGTTCTTCTTTTCAATATTCCAATTGAATTTTCTATGGTTTTGTTAACACTATGGCCACAAAATTTCGCATGCAGCTTATTTTGAGCATCCTGCATGTGGCTGCAACATTTCATTTCGATTGGTTTTGTTTTGTCTGAGATATTGGGGAACAAAAATTTCAAATGGCCATATTTTATGGAACACTCTGTCCGATTTGGCTGGTTAATGAACTTATCCTCGGCATTAGGGAACCGAACTCACCCTGAAAATCTCAGACAATCCCTTTGACAGTTATCTTGCTAACGGCCCACAGACAGAATTGAATTTCACCATATATTCGTCATCAGGGAGTCGAACCTTATCGTTTAAGACCATTTTCGGCTCGAAATTCTAAAATTACAGACAGAACGCCCCTTTAAGTACAACAAGCTTTCAAAAAGATAGGAAATGAAACGACTACAGTGTATGAGCACCATCTTTGGGTCAAATGTAAACTACCGATACTGTGGAATGGTTAAAAATTTGGTTCTATGGTTAATTATTAGTTTTGAAATTAACATAAATGTGAAATGTTAATAAATGTATTTTTTCTGTCAGGTCCAAGGTCACATCTGGTGCACTCGGTGAGAGAACAAACATTCGTAGCTTACTTGGTCAGTTATGCTGCTCAAATAGGACCCGTTAAAGACATGAAACCCAAGAATGGTTCGGAAAGTTGTACTTCTGTTAATTTCGTACTCATATTGCTGGTAGCATCAATTGTATATATAGTTTAGTTCAAGTTTTATTCATTGATATTAGGAAGGAACAATTATTGAAAAAAAGTGCTATTTTTTCAATAATTGACCCAAGAATTTTTGTGTTATATCGAATCTTTTGCCACCAAGCAAATTCTGGAATATGTAAGTAAAAAATTATGTTTATCCAATATAGCGATGAGTTAAATAGTTGAAATAAGATCCAGAATACTTTCACTCTGTATATTGATCATGAAAAGCATATTATAATAAAACTAAAATATAAACAGATTTTTAAAATCCAATAAATGAAGTTTGAATATCCTGAGATCACATATTATTCATTGATATAAAAAGGAAGCATCATATACAGAAAATAAAAGAACTAAGAGCCTCCGCACACGGGTCGTTTGGCACTCGATGTGAATGCGTCTCGAAGTCGAAACGTTTCTCCCTCCATTCCACTTCGTAGGTAATGTAACGTAGGTCCACCAACGGGACGATTTGCGGTCGATAGGCAAGCGAGTCGATTGCGTTTCGAGCGTCAGTCGAACCCTGCGAGCTGCTGAGAACGAGAAACGTCGAGTGTGACGAGAGTTTCGCGTGCAATATGGAGGTAAGTTACTTAGATTTAATTTTAAAAAATGGAATTGCTCCATTGATTGAATTATTTTTCTCATAGTTATTCAATATAAGTTCGTTGGAGAAGTGGAAAGGCATCCAGAGCTGTACCATTATAAACTCCGAGAATATTCAAGAAAAGATTGTACAGAAAAAGCGACCAACCGAAAATTGTTATTTGTGAATTATTAATAGTTAATTTCATAGCAGTACTATTTTTTGTTACAGCGGGTGAATGCAAAGAAAAATGGAGGAATTAAGGAGTACGTGTGTGAAGAACCTCAAGCCCAAGCTGAGTGGTAGTGGAGCAACAAAAAAAAGCCGTATTATTTGCAGCAACAAACAACCGACAATGAAAATTCCGCTCTATGTACGGATGTATCCATAATCTTCGTTTCCTTTTTTCATCCGACGGTACATATGAAAAATAACGGCGTCCTCTTCATCACTTGACATAGGCGAACTGAGACAGATAAAAATCGCCCCGTGTACGGTAAACCACCGATTGCATCGCATAGTTCGTATGTGACGTTCATTCCGCTTCGACTTCGAAACGGATCCGCTTCGAGTGCCGATCGACCCGTGTGCGGAGGCTCTAAGTGAAAAGTACCAAATAAAAAAAAATTGTATAAATATATACAGTAATCACTACTTTTTAAGTATTTCCAGAGTTGCAGTATTCAAATCAAGAATATGTAACATTAAATTTATGGTTGCGTCTTTTCAACTAGGTAATTACATGAGTTTATTACCATGATGATATTTTTATGATCGACAACAATTTAAGATGATCGATTCTTAAATCTGCAGTGGAACCACAAGCGCTCGACTCGACAGTAATCCCTTTACCCCTCCTTCCGACGACCCTTCTTCAAGACGAGTCGGGTAAAATCGGTACCACGTACGATCAACAAGGTCTCTTTTGTCGATTTTATCGACACGTCCACTGTCGGGTACAATCAGTTTGCCGACAACACTCGTGTAAGTTGTATAAAAGTTTTTTCATTGAACTGCTGCCAGTGCTGCCACTCCAACTTTTATGTGATCGGTAGATTTCGTCGTCAAAAATCGGTAGATTCCGATTAGTTGAATAATTTTGGTTTGAACTAAGTTTAAATCTTAAATTTTTGCTCTTCATTTTCAAAATAAAAAAAATGGAGGAGCAATGTAATACACCAAATGTTCTTATACTTATCAGGAATTTTCACCCTTCAAACTTCGACTGATCTATATTTGCATTACTTTCTACTTAAAGACTAAAATGCGCGCCCCACCTGAGCTTTGTCTGGGGGTAGTTCCAAAATGGAAAAACCCAATTTTGCGAATACCCAGAATTACCCTACAGCGGAAGAAACGCGTATCCGTATACCAAACCGTGCTTGGGTTTTTCCAGGATCGTTTCGCACCGACAAACAACATGGCTAGGTAACAACAGGTTCATTTGCCTAACACCTGTAATATAAACACCTCCCAAATGGGATCTCTGCAGGTACAAAGGGATAAGGATTAGGAAAGGTATATTCAATGGCTACGCTTCTAAATACAAATTCTTTTTATTGGTGAGATACTGAGATATTATGAAAATCGAATAAAAGTTTTTGGAAAAATGATTTTGATTGTAGTTTTGTATATAAAAAGACTGAAACACATAATTCCTCAACCGGCTCAACCAATACTTAAAGGATTTTTCAACGATTATACAAATTTGGGCCTTAACGGCAATGAAATTTTATAGCCATGACAAATTTCCCTCTTTTAAACTTTGATATTCGAAATTCCCAGCAGCACTAATTGCTGTAAACAATCAACAAAACCTCAAAAAGTGACAGATATCAGTCAACGTTTTTGGGACAGACGAATGACGATATTTCCTTGTCGAGATAACGAACTTAGCCGAGCGCTTGTCGAGATATCCTTCTCGAGTGTTGTTGGTACCGAATTCTCTTCGACATGACAGTGACGTACCCGACTTCGATGTCGGGATCGATACGCTATCGAGCGCTTGTGGTTCCACCACTGTTCTTCAAAAAATATTTCAGGAAAGCACTAGCATGAGAATAGGATTTTATGAATGCCTATTTTCCATTACAAATGCAAACGGGTCACCCATTCAGGTGATAACCCGCCGAATTCTAATTAATGAATTGTTTCAATGCTCTACCGAGCCTCACTGAATTTCGCACTAGCCTTCTTATTGTTATTTTACACTTAATTGAATTCGAATCGATCGGTTCTGTAGTTTCGAAAGTATTCAATGAAATATACAGTGTGTTTGGTCATGACTTAGCGATAATTTAAGGTCATCAAATATAGCTAATATTATCGACAAAAACACCCAAACTTGGAAGTTTTAAATTTACTTTTTTATTTTCGTTGACGCTTCCAAATAATATCGATTTCTTTGGACATAAAGGTCCTACAGATGTGAAAAAAATGCTTTTTGAAAGATGATATTACCACCTTTCATTGAAGTATAACAATATAAAAGCAGTCAACTTGAAAACGCCATAAAAAAATTCTTCAAAAAAGTGCATAGTAAAAAAATGTACTGATTTTCTTAGTAAATCCGCAATAGTACAAAAACTAGCACATTGAAGTATATATTTTTTTCAATGATTTAACACGCAAGGATATTAACTACAAAACAACAATCACATCATATCTGTAAGCTATATAATTTGAGAGTTATTGCTGCTCGAACATGATCAATACGCGAGCAAGACACGAGACAGCTCGTCATGAAGGCCACTGCCTGTCTACAGAGCAGAGGCGGCCATTTTGAGCAATTTTTATGATTAATTTGTTTGTTTGACCATTGAAAATTATCGAAAGTACAGTACTGAGGTTTTTTTTTATTTCATCAATTTTCATAAGGGTCATGTTCGAACAGCAATAACTCTCAAATTTGTAACTTACAGAAATGATGTGAGTGTTGTTTTGTAACTTGTGTCCTTGCGTGTTAAATCATTGAAAAAAAATTATACTTCAATGGGCTAGTTCTTGTACTATTGCAGATTAACTGAGAAAATCAGTACATATTTTCACTATGAACTTTTTTAATGAATTTTTTTATGACATTTTCAAGTTGAATGTTCTTATATTGTTATACTTCAATGAAAGGTGGTAGTATCATCTTTCAAAAAACATTTTTTTCAGATCTGTAGGACCTTTATGTCCAAAGAAATCGATATTATTTGAAAGGGTCACGAAAATAATAAAGTAAATTTAAAATGGGGGCTACTCCAAAACTAAGGGGGTAAACTCTAAGTTTGGGTGTTTTTGTCGATAATATTAGGTATATTTGATGACCATAAATTATCGCTAAGTCATGACCAAACACACTGTATAGATTACTTGTAGGCGATGAAATATATGGGGAATATTAAGAATTTTATGCATTGGTAAATATGTATTTTAATTTTGGGCACTGCAGATATCGACCAGATTTTGGTTTCATTATAATACTTTAGGCCTCTGAACCGCTTTAGTTTGGAAAATATGAGTCTTCATTGTGGAAAAAGTGACGTGAAGATGGAACAATTTTAGAACTTTTGGGGCCCATATTTTCTAAAATAAGACAGATCGCCAGCCAGTTGTAGCTTTCACTAATGTTATTCAGGGAGCCTAAATGAATACAAGTTCACCAAAATCTGATGGATATCTGGGACCGCAAAATTGGAATATTTACCTCCATTTCTTATTTCATCTATTCCTATGATTCCAATCCTTCTTCATACACGTAAGTGCTTTCCACCAAATAATTTTAATAATCTACAATTGTCTGAATGTGTGGTGTTCGAATCATTTCGAATCAAAAGATATTGCACGTTTTGTACCCTACATATTGTCAGGTTACGTTATAACACTTACTTCGGAAGTATTAAAAATGAGCCAATGGAGAAGCAGCATTTCTAGTAAGGAAGCTCGCTAAATTCGTAACTTGAACTTCAATCATCAGAATTTGTGTTCGTATCTTCTAAACGATCAGCGGAAAGATCAGCGTTCAACAAGTGACTATCTAAAGCGGAGTCGAAAGTTCACATGTCGAATCGTTATCATTCGACCCAGATTTTGAACTGGTGGAACCCGAATTAGAATTCTGTACTTGTGGAAGTGTATAATATTCAGAGTTACTGTCTAAAGCAAGCCCCATAAGCTCCTGCTCCGATATCGCATGTACAGAATCCATATGTCTCTTAAAAGATTTACTATTGTTACATGAATAATCGCACAAGCTACACTTGAACCTCTTCGAATTCAAATGAACAGTGTCGATGTGCAACTTAAGGTTCGGCTTCAAACTTGCAGCATAATCGCAAAACTCGCACTCAAATGTTTTCAATTTCAAATGCACAGCGTTAAAATGGTTCCTCAGCAAAGGCGCTTGGGGCGCACTGTACTCGCACATATCGCACTTAAACTTCAAATTTAAATGCACAAAATTAATATGACTCTTCAATAGGTACCTCTGGTTAGTCGCGTAATCACACATGTCGCACTTGTGCTTCCTTATCTTCAAATGGACCGAATCCACGTGGTTTTTAAGGTGACTTTTGTGACTGGTCGCGTAAGGACAGATATGGCACTTGTGTTTGATTTGATTTCAAGTGAACGTTTTCAACGTGTTTTTTAAGGTAGCCTTTTTGGGTAGCGGTGAAATCGCATTGGTCGCACTTGTGCATTCTCAGATTCAAATGTACAGATTCCATGTGGATTTTGATGTTGCTCGTTTGGTTAGCCGCGTAGTCGCATAAGGTGCACCTGTGTTTCTTTATGTTCAAATGTATACTTTCCATGTGGGTTTTAGGTTGCTTTTGATGCTCGCCTCGTAGTCGCAGATGGTACACTTGAACCTTTTCAATTTTAAATGTACCGAATTGAGGTGATCGTTAAGATTGCTCTTTGTGCTAGCACGATAATCGCACTGATCACATTTGTATTTCTTCACTTTTAGATGCACCGAATCCACGTGTTTCTGCAGATGGATTTTGTTGTTACAGCGTAATCGCATCGGTCACACTTGTACTCCTTCAGGTTGAGATGCACCTGATCGTGGTGTTTTTGAGGGAGCTCTTGTAGTTCGCTGCGTAGTCGCAGATCTCGCACTTGTAGCGCAGCAGCTTCATGTGTACGCTCTCCACGTGCTTTTTTATGACGTATCTGTGAGTAGCCACGTAGTCGCACAGTTCGCACTTGTGTCTCTTTCGTTTTACGTGGACGTTGTCCACGTTTTCCAGTTTGTCCCTGAAGTCTGAGCTGTAGTCGCAAGAGTCGCACTTATAGATGCCGAGGTTTGTAGCAACTACTTGTTTGAAATTGCTTTCGAATAAGTTTAGAGCCTCTGTCTTCTTCGTTGAGGAGTGGGGGGGGATAAATTCTGTTTTCGTCTAACTGATCGGAGGGGCTAGTAGTGTCGTCGTTTTCTGTTTTTATCGGATATGAGTCCATGTCTTCGACTGTGTTAGCATCCTCCAAGTCCTTTTGGTTATCTGAGGAATCAGAATTAGCCTCCTCTGGTTCACTGCCTCTGAACCATCGTTATTATACTCGGTACTGAAAGAATGAACATAATTAATAGACTTGACATTGATATTCGGACCCTCACAGGATATTATTGAATGCTACTGTACGATCACAACAATATTCTTCAATAAGAGACTACAAACCATTCCTTATTCGCCTATTTTATAATTTGAAATAAGTATCATCAATTCTTTACAGTTCCTTCCTTACTTGAAGTCGACCATATCATTACTGATTGTTCCAAGTTCACCTTCTTTCTTGACCATTGTAATAATTCACTTCTCATTCTTGATTAACAAATGTATTTGGGTACATACTCTACATTGAAAATTCGCTACTGAATTGTGGTTTACACAGAAGAAAAATCTCAAAAGTATAGAAAAGACAAGAAGATTTCGCCTTAGAAATCAGATGAATTAAACGAAACTTGTCATTCGTTTCTATTGGTTTTTTTATGTTGAAAAGGTATATTTTTTATATAATTAAAGGCCAATTTATCTAATTGAAACCGATGTACAGAGTGTAATTTGATAATTATAGGGTAAGTATCTTTGATAATCTGAATCAATCTGATCTGAGCAAACATGACATTATATGCACACTCACCACTTTGCCGAATTCGCCCCTTTAGTATTAATATCTCCATTTTCCGATTCCTCGACATGTTCATGTTCAATTTTGATTTTTTTTGACGTATTTTCTTCCATACTTTGGGTTGAATCTAACCCCACATTCTCGGTACTTGACATATCTACACTTACTTTGAAATTTTAACAATATTAATGATAGTAGCAATTCTATTGTATAAGATCCTTTTGTCTTTGCGAATGATGAGAAATCAATAATAGAAGAATTTCGGCATTTTACACTCCATAATTACAGTCTTTAGTTATGAAAATTATGGCCGAAGTTCTATGAACGACTGCACAGTATCATAGAATTCAAACAAAAACACGAAATTGCGAAAGTAATAGGATAAAAAAAGAAATCTGTAGAAATGTTATCACATTTTTGATAGGGGCAGGGTAGAGGACGACACTAGTAGTTGCGGTCCTAAGTTCTAACCTTACTTTTTACATTCCTAAAAGTAAAAATAAACAATGTTTTCTATAAGAAATAACAACCTGGATATTTTCCAATTAGAAATATAATGTGAAAAAGGAATGTAAAGTATATTTTTTTATGAGAAACATCTCCACAATACACACAATGAACTGCATCATTCCTGCTCAAAATATGAAAAGTATGCTCGGAAATATGTTTAAATAAATAAATTTAATATTCTGTTTTCAGTTCTATCTAAGGCTATCAACTCCCTTGCAAAAGTTGGAGACGAAATATATTTAGAAGCTGATGTGAAAAACTAAGATTCACAACACTGAATATGAGCAAAACAGTATGTTCGCAATGCTCATTTTTAAGGAGTTTTTTCTCATCTTACGAGTGAAAACAGGGAACTCTCAAGATGGAAGTAATGAGATCATTTCTTGTAAATTGTTCATAAAATCTATATTACGTTATTCAAAGAAATCTAGAAAAAAAAGGTATGATGAATATTACATGCCAAAAATTTAATATCTGAATAGACAAGCATTTTTTCAGTTGGAGTTCTTGAAAATAGAGTTTGAAACAGAGAGCGATTTCATTGTATTAAAAATGAATATAAAATGACCAAATAATGATGATCCATAAGTTGAGATTGAGGATTCGGAAACGTTATGTATAGGAAATACGCCTAATAGTGGAATGAATAACTTGTGTGGAAGTAGCACTCTTTTCAATCAAATCCTTTCTATGTTCAATTTGAGCGACAGTGAAAATTATTGGAAATTATGAATTCGCGATTGGTCGAAAGAAACTATTACGTTGGTAGGTTACATATTATATGAAACTTTATCTGACGTTGATCATTCTCGAAAAACTATTGTTGTTTTAGGAGCAGCAGCAACCAATCCAAAACTAATGCGCTGTGAAGTAAAACTGAGTGCCGGAGAATTCAATATTTACGACGTTAAACATGATACAACATAAATGTCGCTTTAAACCCTTAAGAACTGTCATCAGTTTCGCGGAAACCTTTAATTGCAAATAGCACTAAATTCGATAGTGGAGGAAAAGTAAGGAACTAATGCGCACATTTTCAAAAGCTCTTTAATTTCTTCGAATAATTTTTGTAGGCCTTTAACACTTCTGATGAAAAACACCTACATTCGATCTCCATTTTATCGTATCTACTTTAAACCCGAACAGAGACTTGCAATCCAGCTTGGCTTCGATTCTTTACCTGCTTCAACCAAGAGAATGCCCATTTGAATATATCGTAGAAGACCAAGAAGCTCTGGAAAACGAGAATTGGGACGATGTGTGATGGACGTAAGGAAGAAGAATAAGAAAAACAGTTTTGTGTCAATGATGAACCAGGCCAGTTCAACTCGCAGTAGTCTCAGTGGAGTCCCAAGAACGGATAATTTAAATACGTCCAAGAGCAAAAGCCCAAATAAGAACGATGTTTTATGTGAGAATGACATGGATGTGATTCCTGAGTTCCGGAATCTCCAAGAAGTAAAAGGATAAAATTGGTTTTTGGCCGTTGTTATGAACCAACGGATTATAGTTCCTGATCTAGGGAAGGAATATTTGGCGAACAGTGATCTGAATGAGGTTGTTCTTTCGCATTTGTTGTATAAATTTTAATAAATTTATGTATTTTTAATACTATGAAACATTATTGAAAAGAGTGGTTTGAAACCACTCTCAGCGCAAAATTAGAAGAATACAGACATTGGCAAATGATAGCATGTCACTCAAAAATAATCTGTAAATGAGAGTGACCTATGATTTTACATTATTTTTATTCACTTCATGATAGTTTTGTAGCGTTTATGTCTATAGTCCGTTCACGAAGGTTGAGCCGTCGGTTGGCCATGGAAATAAGGCTATTCCACTGTGTATATTCAAATTTAAGGTTATGTTCTTTATTTTCTTGTCAGATTGATACGCAATGTTGTCAATTTGCATGGAGTCTCTATAACTCTCAATCGTCGGACGAGGCCGAGTATTCGGCAACGTTTACTTTATTTACTCTATAACATAAATACTGCCAACTTCAGATAAATAAAGAAACGCCTACTATGTGCTCAACCTTTCGTGAACGGACATTTGCATAATTATTCATTGTTCAATGAAATGTGTCGAAAAAAAATGTTGATTACTAAGTAACAAAATATTCAAAAAATTGCCAAACGGTCCATATACGACGAATTAGAAAGAGATGGGTTACCGTTTTTACTCGGGGTTGGGGTTGCTATCAAATAAAATTGGTATCAGATCCGCCATATTGCTGTCACAATACGTCGAATTTTGACAATCATTGAATTTTTTCTTAAAATAGTGATTTTGTGCCTTTTTCAAGTTGAATTGAGATTTCCTGTGCTTAATAAACAATATTAAATGGTATCGTGTGCTATACGGCTTTGTTCAAGCAGGAACGATTTAGATAAGAAGAAAATTACAGGAATAACATTTCACAGGTAAGAATGACAGTGAACAGATCCGTATTCGAAATTTTTGCATGTCTGTCTTTTTAATCTGATATCTTTTTACATGTGCATAAGTATTATCACCTGAAGAAAATTTGTTTATTCGATATTTAATTTACTTTATTTCTACAGATTTCCTAAAGACCCAACACGTCGTACTTCTTGGGTAAAATTTGTGAACAGAAAAAACTGGCAACCTTCGAATTATGCTGTACTTTGTTCAAAACATTTCACAGCAGACTGTTTTTTGATAGGACATCACTATGCTTAGTTCGTTTAACCGAAATGCTATTCCTACAATAAATGAGGTATGAAAAATTTATTTTTTTCTTTAATATCTTCTATGCAAAGAATTTTTGGTTCTGTGTTCTGTGATGCTCATTGACGTTGACGTATAATTAGTATATTTTATCTATGCGTATAATTTTATACGTCAATGGAATGGATGCGTATCAAAAAAATAAATAATCAAAGATATTTTACAACAATATCTTTGTAAATAATAACTAGAGACAGTTGTCTCTGTAATAACTTTTGAGAGGAATGAATAATTGAATATTCAAACTGAATCTTGTGAGGTAATAGCAATCTTATACTGATTAAAATGATCTAATTCAGTACTTAAACCTTAATGGGCTGAAGTAAGCATTTCTCATCCGGGGTTGAGCATTCCGTTCTGTTGTATTAACTCAAAATCAACATTCTTAAGGAGAATGAAAGTACTACCATTAACCCATTAAGCATTAAGTAATCAAAATCAATCAACCACTCTATGTAGCACCTGGAACTATATCTTGATGTTTTCAGGATCTGCTCCCAAATGATCGATATACTGCCAAAATGAGTGAGGTAAAATTAGAAAACGTTGATATTTCTGAAAATTACATCGATGAAAAGGTATTCATGAGGGAGTGAAATTAGAAATTTCAAGTGAAACATACAAGTGGCCCGTCCAAACACTTCTACGAAGCTGAATATTCTTCAACGTCAAAACTGCCGAGTCCTATAATCAAGATGAGAGAGATGCCCCTATGAGTGAATGTTTCTGAACAAGTGAGTGTAACAAATGCAATTTTGGAAAACAGTAATTTGAAGCAGAAACTTTCTAATTATGTGGGAATTCAAGAATGTGAACCGGCTGATTTGAATTTAATGCAACAAGATATAACCTTTGTGATTATGCTGAAACTTCTGAAGCCATTCGCAAAACAAAATAAAGATTCAGTTCATTTAACTATAAAACATAATGTGATCTTTGTTGCTTTACTTACTGCATCTCGAAAAAACCAACTTGAACGACATATAGGTTCAGTTCATTTGAAAATGAAACAACATAAATGTGAATTTTGTGACTATTCTGCAACTCAAAAAGGCCATCTAAAACAACATATAAATTCAGTTCATTTGAATTTGAAACAATATAAATGTGAACTTTGTGATTATGCTGCAACTCGAAAGGATCTTTTGAAACAACATATAAATCTAGTTCATTTGAATTTGAAACAACATAAATGTGAACATTGTGATTATGCTTCATCTCATAAAGGAAATCTCAAATATCATACAGATTCAGTTCACTTGAATTTGAAACAACATAAATGTGAATTTTTTGACTTTGCTGCAACTCATAAAATCTTTCTCAAACGTCATATGGACTCTGTTCATTTGAAATTGAAGCCACATAAATGTACACTGTGTGATTACACTAGAGCTCATAGAGCCTACATCAAAAAACATATAGAATCAGTTCATTTCAATTTGAAACATCATAAATGTCACCTTTGTGATTACACTTCAGCTTATAAATCCAATCTCAAACAACATATAAATCTAGTTCATTTGAATTTGAAACAATAAAAATTTGAACTTTGATTATGCTGAAACTCATGAAGAAATCTCAAACATCATATTAATTCAGTTCATTTGAAATTAAAACAAACATAATTGAACTTGTGACTTTGCTGGAACTCATAAAAAAAGCATTCTCAAACGACATATAGATTCAGTTCATTTGAATTTGAAACAACATAAATGTGAAATATGTGACTATGCTGCAAACCAAAAAGTCCATCTCGAACAACATATTGATTCAGTGCATTTGAATTTGAAATAGCATAAGTGCGAAATTTGTGACTATGCTGCAAATGAAAAATCTATTCTTAAATGACATATAGATTTAATTCATTGACACTACAAAAAAGTTAACTTTGTGATTATACAATAATATGAATTCTCACACAAACAACTTGTGGAGTTAGTTAATTTGAAGCAACTGTATGTGTTCTTTGGGATGAAGGGGCAACTGAAGAAGTCATTCAATACAATATATGGATTCAGTTGATTGATATTTGAGCAACATAAATTTGGACATTAATTCTGAAGAATGTTTCATTACTTTCTATTTGAGTGTTTTTTTGTGTTACTTTTATTTCAATTTGATATTGACGTAAATGATATAAAGCTATCTTAGTGATTACAATAAATAATTAAAGTATCTTCGAGATACATATTGGAAATTTTGATTTTATTCCCAGATCTCCTTTGCTGTGTTTGACTCTTCTCAACAGACCTTTAAATTTGTTCTTATTACTTTTCGAACTTGATTGAATCTTTTCTTTCTGAAATTTGTCATTGATTTTTCATGTATAAATGGTTTTTGAAATATTTATCAGGATTCAGCCTTCCATCTTGGATTACCAATAAACATTTTGATCGAAAGCACTGAATCACTCTTTATGAAAATTATTCTGTTTATTCATGAGATTTTGTTCATTTCACTCTTGGTTTGGTGACATGTACAGGGTCTTTATAAATGATTGTAACCCGCAGTTGGCTTTGGATTGCAGAATATTTACCAATCAGACATGCATGATCTTGTGGTTTGCATAATCCATGCGCTGTTTACAATCAAATATAGAGACCCGTATTTCATTTATATTTTTACTCAGATACCTCTTCTTTATCTGTAATATGATATCTCAGTTTAAATTGTACTATTATCAATTTCAGAGAGTTTTCATGTTCTGCTTTGAATTACTAATATTTTTGTTTGATTGGAAAATAAATCGCCAACTTAGAATTAAATCTTGATGTTTTCAGGGACCGCATGCATACGATCAGGACAATTTGAGAATGAAAGACGTAAAACTTGAAAACATCGATATTTCCGAACAATTCGTTGATGAAAGAGTGAATCCATTTCTGAACAAGTGAGTGCAACAAAGACAATTGGAAAGAAAGTAATATGCAGCTCAAAAATTCCAATTATGTGGAAATTGAAGAAGATGTACTCAAACAACAGAGTAATCCAACTGATTTGAAGCAACATAAATGTGAACTTTGTGACTTTGCTTCAATTCAAGAAAGCCTCCTCGAGCAACATATAGATTCAGTTCATTTGAATGTAAAACACATAAATGTGATCTTTGTAGCTTTGCTGCATCTCGAAGAGGCTTCTCGAACGACATAAAGATAGAGTTCATTTAAATTTGAAGAAGCATAATGTGAACTTTGTGATTATGTTTGCAGCTCGTAAAAGCAATGTCAAAGATCATATGATTCATTCATTTGAATTTGAAACATATAAGTGTGATCTTTGTGACTATGCCGCAAATCAAAATTCCAACTCACACACATATAAAATCAGTCATTTGAATTTGAAACAGCATAAATGTGAATTTTGTGACTATGCTGCAAATCAAAAGTCAATCTCAAGCGACATATAGATTCAGTTCATTTGAATTTGAAACAACATAAATGTGAACATTGTGATTAGCTTCATCTCATAAAGGAAATCTCAAATATCATACAGATTCAGTTCACTTGAATTGATACAACATAAATGTGAGCTTTGTGACTTTGCTGCAACTCATAAAATCTTTCTCAAACGTCATATGGACTCTGTTCATTTGAAATTGAAGCCACATAAATGTTCACTGTGTGATTACACTACAGCTCATAGAGCCTACATCAAAAACATATAGAATCAGTTCATTTGAATTTGAAACAACATAAATGTGAACATTGTGATTATGCTTCATCTCATAAGGAAATCTCAAATATCATACAGATTCAGTTCACTTGAATTTGAAACAACATAATGTGAGCTTTGTGACTTTGCTGCAACTCATAAAATCTTTCTCAAACGACATATGGACTCTGTTCATTTGAAATTGAAGCCACATAATGTACACTGTGTGATTACACTACAGCTCATAGAGCCTATATCAAAAAACATATAGATTCAGTTCATTGAATTTGAAACATCATAAATGTCACCTTTGTGATTACACTTCAGCTTATAAATCCAGTCTCAAACAACATAAATCTAGTTCATTTGAATTCGAAACATAAAATTTGAACTTTGTGATTATGCTGCAACTCATGAAGAAATCTCAAACATCATATTAATTCAGTTCATTTGAATTTGAAACAAGATAAATGTGAACTCTGTGACTTTGCTGGAGCTCATGGAAGCATTCTCAAACGACATATAGATTCAGTTCATCTGAAATTGAAGCAACATTAATGTTCATTTCGTGATTATGCTGCAGCTCATGAAGCCTTTCTCAAACGGCATATATAAGTTCATTTGAATTTGAAACAACATAAATGTGAAATATGTGACTATGCTGCAAATCAAAAAGTCCATCTCAACAACATATTGATTCAGTGCATTTGAATTTGAAACAGCATAAGTGCGAAATTTGTGACTGTGCTGCAAATGAAAAATCTAGTCTTATACGACATATAAATTTAATTCATTAACACTACAAAAACTTTGTGATTATACAATATATGAATTCTCACTCAAACAACTTATGAAATTAGTTATTTGAAGCAACTTGAATGTGTTCTTTGGGATAAAGGGCAACTGAAGAAGTCAATGAGTTCATCGATATTTGAGCAACATAAATGTGGACATTTATTTTGAAGAAGTTTCGCTACTTCTATTTGAGTGTTTTTTTGTTACTTGTATTTCAATTTGATATTCACGTAAATGATATAAAGCTGTCTTAGTAATAACAATAAATAATGAAAGTATCTTTGAGATACATAAGGAAATTTTGATTTTATTCCCAGATCTCCTTTGCTGTGTTTGAGTTATTCTGAACAAACCTTTAAATTTGTTTTTATTACTTTCAAACTTAATTGAATCTTTTCTTTCTGATATTTATTATTGTTTTTTCACATATAAAATGGTTTTTGAAATATTTATCAGGATTCAGCATTCCATTTTGGATTACCACAACATTTGATCAAAGCGCTGAATCACTCTTATGAAAATTATTCTGTTTATATTCATGAACTTTTGTTCATTTCACACTCTTTGGTTTGGTGGGCTATGTAATTTCCATTTATATTTTTTACTCAGTAATACCTCTTTCTTTTATCTGTAATAGTAATATCTCATTTTAAATTTTACTATTATTCATTTCAGAGAGTTTTCATGTTCTGCTTTTGATTACTAATATTTTTGTTTGATTGAAAAATAAATTGCCAACTTAGAATTAAATCTTGATGTTTTCAGGGACCGCATGCATACGATCAGGACCATTTGAGAATGAAAGACGTAAACTTGAAACATCGATATTTCCGAACAATTCGTTGATGAAAGAGGTGAATCCATTTCTGAACAAGTGAGTGCAACAAAGACAATTTGGAAAGAAAGTAATATGCAGCTTAAAATTCCAATTATGTGGAAATTGAAGAAGATGTACTCAAACAACAGATTAATGCAACTGATTTGAATTTGAAGCAACATAAATGTGAACTTTGTGAATTTGCTTCAATTCAAGAAAGCCTCCTCCAGCACATATAGATTCAGTTCATTTGAATGTAAAAACAACATAAATGTGATCTTTGTAGCTTTGCTGCATCTCGAAAGAGGCTTCTCGAACAACATAAAGATAGAGTTCATTTAAATTTGAAGAAGCATAAATGTGAACTTTGTGATTATGTTGCAGCTCGTAAAAGCAATGTCAAAGATCATATGGATTCAATTCATTTGAATTTGAAACAATATAAGTGTGATCTTTGTGACTATGCCGCAAATCAAAAATCCCAACTCACACGACATAAAAATCAGTTCATTTGAATTTGAAACAGCATAAATGTGAAATTTGTGACTATGCTGCAAGTGAAAAATCCACTCTTAAACAGCATATAGATTCAATTCATTTGAAATTGAAGCAACATAAATGTCCACTGTGTGAATATACAACAGCTCATAAAGCATATATCAAAAGACATATAGATTCGGTTCATTTCATTTGAAACAAAATAATGTGAACTTTGTGATTACACTACAGCTTCTAAGTCCTATCTTAAAATTCATGTAGATTCAGTTCATTTAAATTTGAAACAACATAAATGTGAACATTGTGATTATGCTGCATCTCAAAAAACCGCTCTCATCATCATATAGATTCATTCATTTGAATTTGAAACCACATAAATGTGACTTTGTGACTA
This sequence comes from Propylea japonica, assembly GCA_013421045.1. Lineage (NCBI taxonomy): Eukaryota > Metazoa > Arthropoda > Insecta > Coleoptera > Coccinellidae > Propylea > Propylea japonica. The sequence goes on from CM024241.1 coordinate 91,397,665, forward strand.
TGCTGGAACTCATAAAAGCCATCTCAAACGACATATAGATTCAGTTCATTTGATTTGAAGCAACACAAATGTGCATTTTGTGATTATGCTGCAGCTCATCAATCCTTTCTCAAACAGCATATTGATTCAGTTCATTTGAATTTGAAACTACATAAATGTGAAATTTGTGACTATGCTACAATCAAAAAGTCAATCTCAAACGACATATAGATTCAGTTCATTTGAATTTGAAACAGAATAAATGTGATTTTTGTGACTATGGCTGCATATGAAAAATCCACCCTTAACAACATATAGATTCAGTTCATTTTAAATTGAAACAACATAAATGTGAAACTGTGTGATTACACTTCTGCTTATAAAACCGATCTCAAATATCATTTAGATTCAGTTCATTTGAATTTGAAGGAACATAAATGTGAACATTGTGATTATGCTGCATCTCGAAAAATCAATCTCAAAAATCATATAGATAGAGTTCATTTGAATTTGAACAACATAAATGTGAACTATGTGACTTTGCTGCAACTCATAAAAGCTTTCTCAAACGACATATAGATTCAGTTCATTTGAATTTAAGAAGCATAAATGTGAATTTGTGACTATGCTGCAAAAGAAAAATTTCGTCTTAACAACATATAGATTCAGTTCATTTGAATTCGAAACATATTAATATGAACATTATGATTTTACTGGAAGTCAAAAATGGGATCTTGATGAACATGTAAATTCAGTTCTTTTAAATTGAAGCAACATAAAAAAGT
>CM024241.1:91398528-91450096 GCA_013421045.1 Propylea japonica
GTACACTAGCGTTATCGATTTCATTCAGGTAAAAGCGAATTACTTACTTACACTTAGGTTCACAAAATCAGATTCGTTTCTAGTTTAAATTCGATTATTGTGAACGTGATTGAATATCGATCGAAGCAAAGCGCTTAAAGAAATGGTTCGAGTTTCGTTAACCCCACCACAATTTTTAAATAGGTAAATATCTTCGGAAAAGTATGGTCGAATGCAAACCAATATAATGGATATCTATACTTCCATTCACGGAACTTCCTTCAAAAATATCACATAAATACGATATTTGAACAGTGAACTAAGGAAGATTTTGTGTCTGAACATTTATTCTCCATTTCCGTTACAGAATAACACACAAAGAGCTCTCTATATCTACAGCTATCTATCGCTTATTGACATCCACGTTTAAAAACATGTCACAGAAATGACAGAACGTTTGGACTGATATCATTTGGTTAGAAAATCGTTCCAATAGGAGGAAATATGTGAAACGGAATCTGAGTTTGAAATAATTATCGGTTAGTACTTCTAACATGGTAATCAGGACACACGAGGGACAATCTTAATAACCTTCGGTGTATTTAGGGTTAACAACCTCAACAATGCCAATTAAAAAAAAAGATTGTTGTTACAATGTGAAGAATTTTTGGTGTTATCAAGAGGGATAGTTATGTACTATGAATTGAATACATTAATGGCGAAAATGTATGAAGAGTACCGAACGTAAATGTCTTTGTCTCAAGTTTTGTTATGTCTTCACTGTTGAATTACTACATTACTAATAGGCAATTACATAAATCATTTTTATTCATTAACAACGTTCTATATCGCCAACGGGATACATAATTTGTTTCGATTGTGATTAATCCAATAAATAAACATTTTGTTGATGGTTTGAAACAATATCTCGAGGCTCGAGCAGAATATTCGCTACAAAACACGCCACAATTTTCGACACGTATACCTATCAGATTATGTTTGTTTGTTATATTCCATTTATTAGGAACATAAACTGAATCAGCTGATTCAAAACAGAAAATAATTGGTGATTTGATAATGGAGGAAAGGTCGTTGACGTCATACTGATGAGAAACTAAAAAGGTTGACATTATAGTGATAATTAAAGAAGAATAACTGAATTTATGAATACATTATAATAATTTTTGAAAATTTATTGGGCCATTTCCATTCATTTTGCTTTTTATATTCAACGTTTTGGCAAATAAACAATTAAGACATTTGACTTTACTCATTGTTCGAAAACAGTGAACTCTAAAATAACTGGAACGGTTTCGCGATACAACAAAAGTGAGGAAGACTGAAATGGAGAAATTGCGTCAATCCATCTCCACTCTGACCCGTGTCACTGCGTGCACGTTTGACAACTGACAGCATATCGGACCCCGCTTTTCCTATGAAGAGAGAGATGGATTGACGCAATTCTCCATTTCAACGCGACACACTTTCTGTCGAACTTTAGTACCTACGACGCCGTTCCATTATTCTAGAGTTCACTTTTGAAAATGAGTGTTATTTTCGACAGTTCTCAGAAAACAATCATCGATGACTTCGACCTGTATTTGATTCATTTATATCAAAACATCATTTTTCAAGAAGGTTCTTATTATTGGTCGCCAGATTGATCGGGTTCTCGGAAACTGACATGAAAGTGGCTTTTACGTGTCAGCTGTTCTTCTTTTGATATTATGAAAGCTTCATTTCATAATATCCTATGGTTTTCATTCAAAGCATGTGACAAGCTCTGATTCATCAGTATCTCCTTGTTGAGCAATTTTTTTATTAATATTTGAATCGAACATTTGAAGGACCTTCAGTTTTATCCAATATAGGCTTTAACCACACTCACAAGGTATTTTATGTAAGTATGCAGTTTTTGGTTAGTTGATTTTCATTAACAAGTTTGATCAATTTTAGTTAATTAGCCCTGACACTATAACTGTTTTCACATTGTACTAATTTCCATTCCTGTATGGGATGTATGGTATTACTTTTGTGACTTGTTGTGAGTTCTTGTTTTATACTATTGTGTCCAGTTACTTTGCACTTTTCTGGCAATTTTTGTGTAAGACATTCCGCTTAAGAATTTCAAAGATATTCTCAGTTTACTCAATTTTATCTGTATGAAGAGATCATTCTTTGATGCCTTGTGTATAAACTGTTTTGTTACTACTCATTGTAGTAGTGATTTCATTCAAAACACAGAACTGTACTTTATTTCGAATCAGCTCACCATTTAACCACCAAAAATGAAGAGTATATCTAATAATTTATCAAGTAATTCTCTTTGAAAAAGATAAGACTGGACCTTGCATTAGAACCATTTAGGATAGCTCTAAAATTCTAAGCGAATTGACTGTCAAGAAATTGCTAGATGAGGCCAAGGCAATTGGATGCAATAGTATAGTGCCACAATCTGTAACTGAACGAAAAAAATGATTGACCAATGTAAAAATATATACATAATTAGAAACAGGTACCTACATCAACAACAACAATTAATACGAAACGATATATAAATACATGTACAAAAGCTTATTTATCCTCTCATTATATTGAAACTCGCCACTTCGTGGCTCGTTTTTGTGTTTAGACTGCAAATTTCGCCTTCTTTCCTTTAATTGAAAGTTATCGGACTAAAGTATGACGAAATACCCTAGTATCAAGCTCACACCTATCGAGACTATTTTTGACTCGAAATTCGAATAAAATTGCAGGCATTAGCAGAAACGGGAACAACTGCAGAATAATGGAGTTTATCGAAGGTATTCTTCGGAAATACAACAGAGTTTTCTGACTTATTTGGTTAATTTGGTCGAATTAAACAATGCCAATAATCATATGGGTAATAAAGAAAAAAAAACATATGAAAAATATTAGTTTTGTAAGCCACATATTCACTATGAAACTCACTAATACTGGTATTCTTATGGGTCAATTGCATTGACATACAGGCTGGTTTATCATTCTCAATGATATGGTATGGAAAGATTCATAATTATCTCAAGTAATTTGCAACTGAAAATAATTATTGACCACTCTATTATAAGAAATAGATCAGTTTCTTATCGAGCAAAAATCGAGCGTGTAATATTTTTTTTGCAGTAGCTAGAAAACTTATTTCACGATGTCCACAATAAAATGGCAACCTTCCTATCACGAAATTATTCGTTCGATTCATTGTACCTAACCTAAATCAATGATTGTTTTTTGTCGTTTCTACAATTACGCCAGGTCGAAGATGTGTAATGTGCACCAAAAACGATTTCAAGGTATCTCGGTACTGACTATTGTAATCTATCCTAATAAATGGTACCAACGAATAACAAAATAAGATTTAATCACGGGTACTTTCTTAATTAATGCCAACTTTACAATTTGAGATAAATTGAAAAAACCGCATGCATTAGCAGAAACGAAGGAACAACTGCTTAATAATGGCCTTTTTATTGAAGATATACGTCAGGAATACAACAAAAAGAATGGTTTTCAGACTCCAATTTGATCGAATTGTACAATGGCTAATCATATAATAGATAATGAAACAGAAAAAAACAATTGAAATTATATCACTAATCAACCTATCAACAATGAAAGTACTCAATACTGGTATACTCGTGGGCCAATTGCATTAGCATTGTGAACTGCTGAAAAAATTAGTTTAATTGATGGTACTCTTCGGATATACAATAAAAAGAATAGCTTTCAGATTTTAAATTTATTCGAATTAAGCAATGGCAATAATCATAAAGTTATAAAAAGTTAAAGAAACATATTAACTTATATTGTTTTTCGAAAGCCTTATATCAACAATGAAACTCGCTCAATACTCATGTTCTCATGGGCCAATTGGTTAAGCATTGGCCGGTTTCTCATTCTCAATGACATGGTAGACATGAAGATCGTATGATTACCTCAAGTATTGCTACTGAAATCAATTAATTGACCCCTCTATTAGGAGAAATAGCTCGTCCTTATCGAGGAAAATCGAGCGTGTAATATCCTGTTCTAAGTATCTAGAAAACTTATCCCCGACTTCAACAAAAGTAAAGGCAATTTTACTAGCATGAAATTATTCGTTCGATTCATTGTACCATAACCGATATCAATCATTGTTTTCTGTAATTTCTATAATTGCACCAGTTCGAAGAAGATGTGCAATGAGCACAAAAACAATTTCAAGGTATCGCGGTACTGACTTTTGTGATATATTCCATTTGCAATAACGAATGACAAAATACGCTTTATTAACTGTTCTTTCAATATTATCTCTGGAACTAAAATTATTTTTGGCTTAGAATTAGAAACAATTGCAGGCATTAGCAAAAACGGAGGAATAACTGCTGAATAGTGGACTAAAATCAATCGATTGACCACTCTATTAGGAGAAATAGCCTCAGTCCTTATATAGGAAAAATTGAGCGTGTAAATTCTTGTTCGCGTAGCTAGCAAACTTATTCCACTACTTCCACAAAAAAATGGCAACCTTACTTGCATGAAATTAGTCGTTCGATTCATTGTACCTAACCGAAATCAATGGTTGTTACTTGTTTTGTCGTTTATAAAATAAGTCCGTTCGAAGAAAAGTGTAATACGATTTCAAAGTATCGCGGTACTGACTACTGTAATCTATTTTCTAAATGTTACCAACGAATAACAAAATAAGATTTAATCACGGGTCTTTTCCTAATAATGTCAACTGAACAACTTGAGATTATTTTTGTGCATAAATAAGAAAAAACTGCATGTACAAGCAGAAACGATGAAGCGCAAGTGCTGAATAATGGACTTTTTTATTGATGGTATTCGTCGGAAATGCAACAAGAGAATGGTTTTCAGACTCCAAATTTGATCAAATTGTACAATGGCGATAATCATATAGATAAATATAAAGGGAAAAAACATATGAAATTGTATTACAAAGCCACCTATCAAAAATGAAGTCACTCACTACTGAGGTTCTCATAGGCCAATTGCATTAGCATTGGCCGATTTCTCATTCTCCATGACATGGTATGAGAAGATCGTATGATTACCTCAAGTAATTGCTACTGAAATCAATTAATTGAATGCTCTATTATCAGAAATAGCTCAGTCCTTATCGAGGAAAATCGGGCGTGTAATATCCTGTTCTAAGTATCTAGAAAACTTATCCACGACTTCCACAAAAGTAAAGCAATCTTACTAGCATGAAATTATTCGTTCGATTCATTGTACCTAACCGATATCAATCATTGTTTTCTGTAATTTCTATAATTGCACCAGTTCGAAGAAGATGTGCAATGAGCACATAAAACAATTTCAGGTATCGCGGTACAGGCTATTGTTCTATTCTCGATTGCGGGCACAGTCATTGAACCAAATCGAGATCGAGACATTTTAAAATCTCAAATGGTACAGGTGTAGCTTATTTGTCATGCGGATTGTAAAAGGACCAATTGTTCGAGTTCGAGATTCTCATTATAAGCATGGAGACCAAAATGAGGCCAACTTGCTTTAATGAGCGTTTCGAAAAAATCACATTAGGATATTTTTTGTTGGTTGGACTACTGAATAATGAACAACCTTCCGTTGAACATACGAATCGTGAGGCAGTGATGCCAAACGAGAAAAAACTATTTCGGAATGAGAATTCGATTAAGTACATATTCACAGAGGTCTTTCCACCAACAAAATGTGACATTCATAATCTAACTTGATTATGAGGTTACAGATAGAAAGTGGACAGATAGGAGTGAGGAAATGTAGAGCATTGCAGACGGTTTAAGGAGTCCTGATTGACGAAAATTATTATCAAAATAATTAAAGTTGAATTAATACTATTCATAAAGTGCGTCCAATGTATTCGGTCGAAATGGTTTGGCTTATTCATCTACTGTGGAAAGAATAATCGAAAGTATGGATTCGGTCAGTAATGCGAAATGTCTCTGTCTAATTTGGAAACTATTGATCTCTAGACGATATGCGGTTTCAGTAGGATGAGAATAATCGAAAAAATCGAAAGTATGGATTCCTTCAGTATGTCAATTCGTCATCGTCCACAAGAATTCGCCTCATTTGGAAAGATATTGATCTAGATGGCATGCGGTTTCAACAGGACGGTGTTGCATGACATACCGCCCATTAACCATTGAAGATCTTGCTCCAGTTTGCTTCTGGTCGAAAAACTCTGGGGGAATCTCCCAGGGATGGATCATTCCACTAAGTTCCTTCGGAACTTTGAAACAGCTGGATCCAAAAAATATCTGGATCTTGGTAAGAAACAATTACACCTCCTCACTGGCTTTCTTACAGGACACTGCCGCCTCAGGAAGCACCTGTTGAGGATGGGATTATCGGACACTGACGAGTGTAGGTTCTGTGGGGAGAAGGAAGAAACCCCCATTCACTTAGTCACGGAATGCTTTGGCATTGCGAACCTAAAGAGAGGATGTCTTGGGCGGAAACTTGTGAGAGTGAGGAACTAACCTCGTTGAAGCCTTCAACAGATATTAGATTTCAGCAGATCTCTGTAATTGGAAGGCGAGCTGTGAAGGGTGTGGTCAGAACAGCTCTGCAAGGGGGCACAATAGACCTTAAGGTCGCAGTGAACTGTAACCCCTTTTAAACTATAACTATAACTTGCTCCTAGTTGTGTAATTTCCTGATTTGGTGACCAGAATTGGCCTCCACAGTTTTGCGATTAAACGCCTGTACACTTCTAGGGGGTTTGTCTGAAGTCACAGATTAATGCCAATAACCTGCAACAATGCAAGCATTGAAAGTCAAAATTGGACACTGTATCGATGGAATACCACCACGTGTATTCGATAACGTTATTGCAGATTTCGTGAAAAGGATACTATATACCAACAGCCATGTACTTACAAGATGTTTCATTATTTCCAAAAGTATATTTAATATTTCAATGAATATTTCAATACACTTCAACAGAAAACCACGTTTCAATGAACACTGAAATTTTGTGCTTATTGAAACACCTCTTATAAATTTCACAAAATGTGAATTCAAAAAAGGTTTATTGGCAGTTTTTAGGTGAACGCAAAATATTTGGTTTACATTTCGAATGTGACAAATAAATTCCTCAATGGATAGAAAAATATCAATATTTCGTAAGATTTTCAAATTTCAAAATATTCATACTAAGAACAGCCCACAGAAGTTTTCTCATTCAACGTCAGTGCTTTATAATTTCCGAGATTTCCGATCTCACTCAATCCACAACTTTTCCATCAAGTATTATTTTCATAAGAAGAGGGAACTCAGTTGAAATAAAAATGGTTAAAGGGAAAAATAGCTTGTTTTGATATAAACGAATTGTTTCTTCTTAATTTACTATCAAGAAATACAAATACATTCTTAGAAGATCAAATTATAAGTGATGAATTAACTGGAGATAAGAATATCAATTATGATATCAAATAAAAATAAAATATTTTGAGTACAAGAATCCAACGTCAAAATTGTTGTATTTTTCAGCTGATAACTCGAAATTATCTTTATTATTTATATTCATACACAAAACAATTCCATTTTTTTCTCTTTTCGAATTCGGAAAATCCAAAAATCAACAACCTACTTCTTTGCTATTAAATATTCAAAATATTGACTTTTGCATCTCCTAAATTGTTTATCTCATTCACACATCTTGATGCATTCTTTGTTACACAAAGGTATATGTTCGAACCTGCTGTAATTAATTACTTTACTTTTATCTAATCATGATAAGATCGGGTTCAAGGAAAGGATATTCACCCAATTTTGGCTCTGACTATAAACCCTTAAATTATGAGGACCGATCTTAATTGGATTTTATTGTTAGTTGATATCTATTGTGTGTTCCTTCATTATATTCATATGTCTCATTGTTAGATAAGTATAACAGCAAGTTAATAAAAGATACCATGAATACAATAACACAATGGAAGAATAAAAGGTTTTATTATACCAAAAAGTGAATGGGTACATTGTCTCGATGTTTATATTGGTAAAATGGCATTTGTTTTAATTGTATACATGAAAAAACCAAGAACAAATATACATTATGTTATTATTCTCGCTACAAACTGAAATTATTTCGAGCATCAAGATAATTTCACGAGGTTTTGCCAGAGCTAGCTATTTACATGCTCACTGTTGAATATTGTGGTAATTGCCCGCTTTCTCAGATATTTTAGGTACTAATGATGGGTATATGCAATTGTTTGAGAAACAATTTATTTATGTGGATATTCATCCTTCTTCACCACAAAAAATCTTTGATGTTCATAAATATTTTTATGGTTTTTGCTATCGAATAGAATCATAGAATTAGGTGAACCGAAAAAGATTAAAATCCGATTTATGTAGTTTTCCATTGAGTATATTGTGGTGCTTTATGATTTGATTAGTGGTCAAAAAAACTTTTAATCGAACCATGAATTTTCCAGTGTATCTGAATAACACCGAAAAAATTGAAGGAATGATTAGGTACTCAGATTACTTCTTGAAAAAAGGTAATCATATATGTAAGTCTGGAAATGCATTGTGTCCAACTTATAATTATATTTTGAATTCTTCGTTCAATTGTGACAAAAAATCTTTTTTGCCTTTTTTTTGTGTGGCGCCGTTTTAAGTTAATAAAATTAAAACATTTTTACGTAACGTTCTACTACAAATACGCGTTAAGATGTTTAATTTCTTACATAAAAACGGCACACATACGAAAAAAAGAACAGAAGAGATTTTTTTGTCACAAATTAAACGAAGACTTGAAAATTAATTCCTAGTTTAAATTATTTCAGTGGCAACCCACTTTTCAGTCAGTTTTTAAGTAAAACTCCAACACCCTGTACCTTGGAAACAATGTATTCCGGTCCTACATTTATGAGAACCTTTTTTCATAAAATGATCTGAAGAATCACACCTTTCATTATTTCGGAGGTATTCAGATACTGTTCTACGTTCCTAGAGATGACAATCATGAAATAAACACGTTGAGTTTTCGACGTACACATTAAGGACAAACATTAAAGACTTGCGTCGTCACTGATATATGACATGACATGTATTACATTTTCGAAACAGGGTGATAATTTTTGAGTAATAATATATTATTTTTTTTTTTTGTTTGAATAATGGTTGTGCACACCAAATATATTAAATAATTAAAACGGAGTACTTCAGTGTGTATTTTTAATATTCAGTCAAGAACCAAGCGCTTTCGACATAATAATTGTCATCATCAGGGTTCCCCGTCCAGGAGTAAAACCACAGGCGGCATGCGGAAGAGTCAATACACAAAATTTACAAACTTAACATGCAGAACAATCAATATACGTAGAAAAGACAACGGTCAAAATCGAGTACAGTATCACCTTTTCTCTTCTGCACTGATGTATAAACCAAATGTCAAGTTGTATACACCCTCTCCTCACCGCCAGTCTGCGGTAACTGTCAACCATGTTTACTGTACAGTAACTTATATGTTTGAATAATGGTTGTGCACACCAAATATATTAAATAATTAAAACGGAGTACTTCAGTGTGTATTTTTAATATTCAGTCAAGAACCAAGCGCTTTCGACATAATAATTGTCATCATCAGGGTTCCCCGTCCAGGAGTAAAACCACAGGCGGCATGCGGAAGAGTCAATACACAAAATTTTACAAACTTAACATGCAGAACAATCAATATACGTAGAAAAGACAACGGTCAAAATCGAGTACAGTTTTTCGCCAGAAGACAAGTTGTATACACCCTCTCCTCACCGCCAGTCTGCGGTAACTGTCAACCATGTTTACTGTACAGTAACTTATATGTTTGAATAATGGTTGTGCACACCAAATATATTAAATAATTAAAACGGAGTACTTCAGTGTGTATTTTTAATATTCAGTCAAGAACCAAGCGCTTTCGACATAATAATTGTCATCATCAGGGTTCCCCGTCCAGGAGTAAAACCACAGGCGGCATGCGGAAGAGTCAATACACAAAACTGTCAACATGGTTGACAGTTACCGCAGACTGGCGGTGAGGAGAGGGTATATACAACTTGACATTTGGTTTATACATCAGTGCAGAAGAGAAAGGTGATTATCTATATATTTGTTTACTTCTTCTGGCGAAAAACTGTACTCGATTTTGACCGTTGTCTTTTCTACGTATATTGATTGTTCTGCATGTTAAGTTTGTAAATTTTGTGTATTGACTCTTCCGCATGCCGCCTGTGGTTTTACTCCTGGACGGGGAACCCTGATGATGACAATTATTATGTCGAAAGCGCTTGGTTCTTGACTGAATATAAAAAATACACACTGAAGTACTCCGTTTTAATTATTTAATATATTATTTTTTCGATAAGAAAACTAAACTTTATGTAAAAAGAAAACCTCTCAAGGAAAATTAAATTTTGCCAATGGATTCCAGTCAAAAAAGTGATTTTGTTTCAAGTTAATAGCACAAACAGTTACGAGATTAAGTTCGAACGGCCCCAGTATTGACTCATAACTCCAAAATAATTGACCGCATAACAGTTTCTCGAAATAGATTATCGCGATGTGCTATTCTTTTTTCTCAATCTCTTAGGGTTGAAAAGTTGTAGTTCAGGGGTAACCAATTCTGATCACCCTGTACATATTAGTATTATCTACTTTATGACTCTGCGCAGCTCGAGAATACAATAGTTATTTATTATACAAGGAAAAAAAGTATTAGATTTTAGCTCGAAGTTATGTTGTTTCCCGACGCGGAAGCGGAGGGTGACAAAAAACCGAGGTTTTCACAATTCCACAATTTAAATTGAATTTCTGATTATTTTTTCATTCAAATGGTTTTCAAACGATATGGTTAGACTCCCTGATGACTTGAGGGTGCGTTCGGATCCCAAATGGTCGGTTCAGTTCGTTAACCAGACAAATCGTAAAGGGTGTTCCCAAAAATATGGCCATTCAAAATTTTTGTTCCTCAATGTCTCAGACAGAACGAAACCCATCGAAATCAAATGTTGCGGCCTCATGCAAAATTTTGTGGCCATAGTGTAAACAGAATAAAAAAAAATTGATACATATTCCTATAAGAAGATATCCAATTCGATTGAAATTTATTTCATAAATAGAGATTTATACACTGAATATTCGTGCGAAATTTTGTTGCAAATAGTGTTAACAGAACCATAAAAAATTCAATTGGAATATTGAAAAAAAGAATCTTTATATTTTCATAACAAAATTCAGTGAATTTTTTTGAAGACTAATATGCTGAATTTTCTTTGAAAAATTTTGTGGCCATGGTATTAGCAGAACCATAAAAAAATTCAATTGGAATATTGAAAGAAGAATCTCTATATTTTCATAACAGTAGGTATAACCGATTGAAGTGAAATTAGTTTTGTGCATCGGGATTGACGTGCTGAATGTTCATGCAAGATTTCGAGAGGATCGTGTCATCAGAACCATAGAATTTAATTTTTTCAATTATTTATTTTTTACAGATTTCATTTTTTGAATAATTTCCAGAATATTATTCCGATTGTGTTGAGATTCTGCATTCATATATTCGGTATCAATCATTTTGGGGTGATAGTCTTATTGCTCCGCCAAAGAACGAGTGCTCTTAAATTTTGACTAAATTTGCAAACGAATTTACACTTTAATGTTGATATCTGGCTTGAAACACCATGCGTTTCTGAAGAAACTAGTGCAAATATTTCAATTATGCACAGTTATGCTGCTCATAGAAAGTTTTTATTTCATATGCGACATTCAGATTATAATAAATCCTAATATAGAATATCATTCAATTGTTTCAAAATGTGGAACGAATGATATTGAAGTTGTTGATTTAACAATACCAATAATTGATTTTCACAATCGTGGGTTGAATTGTATTTTCAATTGTCTATAATTGTCAATATTTTCGGATGAATTCGATAACTGCATAAGACGAAAAAAATGGCATAATGAACGGAAAAAATACAGAATTGAAGTCAGCATCACTTCAAGCTATCGAGTTTATTGTTACGGTTTCAAAACAACTGGAACATACAGAGAAAGTGATTGTCATTCCCATTTTCCACGTAACTCCACATGAATTATAATTAATTAATTTAAAGTCAGTATACGAAAAAACCAAACATCTATTCAAATCTTCCATTATTCGAAAGATATTGCATTATCTATTCTACTGAATTCCATTGACTCACAATCACAAAATGAATTATTGATGGTATTATTCAAAGAAATCAAGATCTATTATTTTCCCCTCGTTGAAATATCAAATTCCAAATGGTTAAGCGTCTTTGTTTTCCAATTCAGTTTGTATTCATAAATATTTATGAACATTAAATCAGAAACATGTTGAATAATACTGATTACTCATAGGAATAACTTATTAAAACTTTGTATAATTATATCTACATAATGAGTGCCTTTCAAATCTTGCGGAAAGTTCCAATATTAACCTGAAAACGGCTTGTTTATTCGTTTAATATTTAATAAAGTAATGATGTTGTCAGAGGTAATTTAGCAGCATTGGAAATTATGATGAGAGCCGCAGCTTTCTTGTATAATAGATGCTGAAGTGTATGGCAAGTTGAAAGTTTGTCCAGGTGGATTTTCAGTTCCTGTATCGGTAAGTACTGATTAATACCGATTTCCGCAGGATTAAACACATTCATATGCAATATCATAAAAGACAAGGTATAAGAACATTGTATTTGCTTTATTATTTATAAGTGACCTTTATCAGGATCAGTTTTACTAAGCGCGATATTTCAATAATTATTTGGCAAGTATCTACAGAAGATTTCATTCATTCGTTTTGCATAAATCTGTCTAAAACATAAGGTACGACTCCCTGATGACGAGTTCGTGATCACATTGAATTCTGTCCGTGTGGCAGCCCGGCCGGCCGTTAGCGCAATAACTTTCGAAGGGATTGTCCTAGAGACTTGAAATTTTCAGAGTGAGTTCGGTTTCCAAATAGCTCGGTTAAGTTCGTTAATCAGCTAAATCGTGAAGGGTGTTCCATAAATATGGCCAATTCAAAAATCTTGTTCCTCAATATCTCGGGAAAATGAAACCTATCGACATAAATTATTGCGGCCATATGCAAGATGCTCACAATAAGCCTTAGGCAAAATTTTGTGTCCACTGAGTAAACAGAGCCATAAAAAATTCAATTGAAAGTTCATATTTAAAAAAAAAATATCCGATTTGAAAAATTCATTATTGTAATAAAGATTTACACACTGAATTTCCACGGTATGTGGCTATAGTAATAACAGAATCATAGATAATTCAATTGGAATACTGAAAAGAAGAATCTTCATATTTCCATAACAGGATATCCGATTCGAGCGAAATTTTTTTTGTGAATGAAGACTGTTATACTGAATTCATGCAATTTTGTGGCCATAGTATCAACAGAACCATAGAAAATTCAAGTGGAATATTGAAAAGAAGAATCTATTTCCATAACAGGATAATCATTTCAAGTGAATTTTTTTATGTGCATTAAAACTGATATACTGAACCACCATGCAAAATTTAAAGAGAATCGCATCATTAGAACTATAGAATTTAATTTTTGTGACAATTTATTTTTTGAATATTTCCGTTTTCACATTTTTAATTCTTTTAATGATTTCCAGTATATAATTGCAATTGTGCTGAGATACTGCATTTATATATTTGAGATTAATATCAAATCCAATATAAAATTTTTGATGTGAAAGTCTTATTGCTCCATTGAACGAGCGCTCAAAAGCTCCTGCTCGTTTCTTAATTTTTTAAAATTTTCTATTCGAACAAACTTTATCAAATTTAGACGAGTCATTGAATCGTCATTCTGCCGCTGAATAAAAGAGAATTCAGAAGAAGAAGTTATCCTGTACCAGACTTTCACAGAGGTATTTGTGACAATCTCAATCATTGAAAATTTTTAAATATTCGAAACATTTTCTTCTTTGTAAGCTGTGGTGTAAGAATTAAATGTCTTTCTTCAATACATAAGATATCGACTTGAATGTTAGTCTTCTCTTATACGAGTAATGTATCAGGAAGTCATCTCGTACCCAGACTTTTAAAACTATCTGTGACAGCAGTTATCATTATGAAAACTATCAAGTAAAACTCATGGCTTTTTTCTTCCCATCATACTTTCATTGCATGTCTATCTCAGGCAATTTCAGCAACTGCGAAAAGAAATATAATACCATCACATAAGAGATACTTATACATTTTGCTAGGTAATCGATCTCTTCGAACTCAACAAACATTGTCGTCTCTTCTATAATTACCTAAAGTATCCCTTATCTCATTAATACACCTATCACTCATTGCCATCCGGGAATAATGAATAATAAGATAGGATTCCTATCTGGTCTGTGTGTCGGTAACCCGAGACCTCGGTAACTCGATAAAACCGTCTCGCTTGTTATTCGTTTTTTTTGTGGGCGAGTGCTTCACGCAGTTTGAATTACCAATTCTACATCAGTTGGTCAATAAATACGCTTCAATGATTCTTAGTGGTTGGATTGTTCTGTTTAGAAACCATGAAATAAATATCTTTGGTTTCCTCGAGTTGTTTGGTAGTGGATAAAATGAATGGGCGGAATTATGTTTATTGTGAAATTTTCGTAATCAGTTTCCAAATCTAAATTTTAATGCTGGAGCGATAGTCGTAATACTTATCTAGAGTTATAAAATCCCACGTTTTGCGTAAAATGTTACGGAGAATCGATTTCAAAAGGAGCAGTTTTGTTAATGTGTTAGAATTGTAGATTTTTGCTGTTTACGACTTTCCATAGCTTCGAGCTACCACTTAAATTTTAAGCGTTTCCAACGACACAACTCCTTTCCTTTAGCAGTACAAATTATACGGATTGTAAAGATTGAGAATAATCTATCGAAAATGAAATGGAATCAGAAGAATATGTCGCTTCTTATTGGAAATTCAACTTTTTACAGCTGGAAATCAATAAAATTTCCTGTTTAGGTGCTGGCCAACGATATAAATACTTGGGCGAAATTTTGTGACGATCCTGTAAACAAAAAAATCTTGGAACTACAGCTTTGTAACATAAAGGTTCAGAAACATGAAATTTTCAGTGTAGATCATTCTTGAGATCGAAATACATCGGTGGAATGGTTCCCGAGTAATAGAAATCAGAAATTTAATTTTCCTAGTGATTTCAAGATGAGAAAGCCGATCAGATACAAAATTTATACCCAGCTACTCAATTACCACACGAATACTTCTGAAAAATTCTGAAATGATCTTCAGAATAATAAATAAATAAAAAATTATCTAGTATTTCTGAATGTTGCAATATTAGAATTTATTTGATTTGGAAAACTGGGATCAAAAGTCACAAATACACATCTCGAATTATAAAATGGAGTATCGATTTCACAGAGTGTGAAATCATACTTTGGGGCTATAACTTTCACCTGGTTCTAATGATACAAGTTGTTATATTTTTAGAAATATTCTAGTGTGTGATAGCTTTTATCTGAAGACCATCCCAGCTAATTGTTCAATATGTTGTATGTGTTAAAGAATGAATAAATCAGTTCATCTTTACATCTCAACAAGTATATTTCACTGAATAGAAACTACCAAATTAATTATAAAACACTTTTGTTTGTCGTTCCTCACTAACTTTGACATTTATACTACTGAGATATGAATAGAAGACAAAGTAATTTCTTATTGGAAATGAGTAGTTTTTTTGATTCACTCATTTTTACACATTAAAAATCTCTTTTGGGAAATGAATTACGAATATCGAATGAAGAAAACAGATTAAAAAGAGAACAATACTAGCTCCTCTCTTTTGACCTAATTTTGAAACGGAAAAATTTCAAAAAAGTCTCAAAATGAGTTCAACGCTTGTTGAACACTGAAGTTAGGTTCGTCAATGAACAAAATCAAATAATGCTGAGGATATTCGCGTTATGTAAACATTTTATTTCGATTATGACCATCAGTCCTGACAATGACTTCCTCAAACATTTTTTCAAAAGTCATCGGTTGAGCTGTGTGATCTGGAACCAAATAAAATAATATTGCACTCTAAGAAATTTTCGAACACCAGCTAACCCCCCTGATACCGGTCGTATTTCCTGAGAGGTCCTGATATTTGGTGTTATTTCGCACCTTCTGAAATAACACCGAAGTTCAATAATTTTCTGGTGTTTTCCGTGATTGCACTTGTTCGGTGTTAAATCACACTAGAGCGGTGTGATCTTAATTGAACATCCAGTGTGTTTTGACACTGACTCAGTTGTTTTTCACAATTTATTAGTGTGAAATACGATACGAGTTAGATGGTTCCGGTGTGAATTCGCACCGTTTCAGTTTTAATTTGCACTAGCTTACTGAGGTTGCAATAACCTGTTCGGGGTTATTTAGCACTGACTTAGTTGAATGTTATACCTACCCTTGTAGCCTTTTAGTGTATTTGTTTACTGTGCATTTAAATTTATTCACAATGAAAGATTACAACAATATTTGTTGTCAAATCAAAAAGCATTTCCTGTTGATCAAATTTATTTTTTTGCACTGATAAATACATAATGACAAATAGATATGTACCTTACGGTAGACCAAGTGAGAGATTGACAGTAGAGGTTCTTTTCAAAATCACCCTAAGGAAAGTTCTTCAACAAGCTTGGAAAAAGGAAAGATCAGATATAAGCACTTATAAATATAAATGGATATAAGTTTGTACATCTTATCTTTCAGTGGATTGTACTTTTCTCACATATGCATTGAAGTGATTCAGCAATATTTCCGTCAATTGAAAATATATGGGTAAATAATCTCAAAAGAAGTCACAATGAATATTTCCACCGTATAACCTAATTAGGTATATTATACAGTAAGTAAGTTTCAACGCTTGTGAAAACTGATGGAAGTTACCTGAATCAGTTCAAGTTCAAATTCGTAGTTCTTATTTGCAAACAGTATTGATTTTGTCCTCGAATCATCGAATCAGCAAAAATGAACTTTTTTCTGTATCCAAAACAAATTTTCACGCATTTACTTTCTTCACCTCCATTAATTTCACACTATCGTTTCATCATCACATAGGCACATACAAGTAACAGAGATAGATAAGAAGGTGAAACCATTCGCAAGTCCTGTTTTGACTATGCTGAGGACCCGTTGTAGAGCTATTGCTATTCACGTTGTTGCCAAAGCTATTCGATTGGAATAATCAGTTCATCAGACACCATGGTTCTAACTGTGTGACCGCTCATTATTTGGCAATATCTGGCAACCATGTAAAATACTAAAAACAAACTAAAGTAAACCTATAGGTTTTTCATATATTTGGTGGGTATTTGATTCAGTTGGTGTGAATTTTGAAACTTGATTTGTCCGAAAAACACTTTCAGGTGCTTTTTCGTTTCTACAAGCTTCAGAAGTAACACCTGATCATTTTCTATGAAATTATTATTTGAAACTTCAAACATGCAGTGTATATTTACACCCAAGAGATGATTTTTGATTTTGGAGCAATTTGTTTGTTAGATTTGGTGTTATGGCTTGATAACACAGTGTGATTTCAAATATTTTTTATTTATTCTTTATTTTGTTTCTGTTTGTGATAAAGTGTTTAATGAATCGCACCACTTAACACTATATTCTCATAATTTCGATAAAAATGATAACATTGTGACATAAAAGGGAAAAAATCGATATATTCTTGATAGTTTAGTATTAGCATTACACCGGGATTTTTTTAGAGTGTGTTAGCAACTAGCATCAATGAAAAGATTCAGCCATGAAAGATGAATAATACCAGCTTTTCACCACAATGTATATTTTATCGATTTGTTGTGATAGTTCTGATGAAATAATGATTGCATGTGAATCAAGGATGTGTTGTTGGGAATAGATTAATTTCCAATATGTAGGTACCATTGATTTTCTTCCATCTCGAAATCTTCATCACTGAGCCGAATCTACGCTTTTGAAGTCGAAATTATGGACTTTCGGATCAAATGAACAAGCATACAGATAAAAAAGGAGTCAAAATTCTGATTTAGATATATGGAAATAATTTTTTTTCGCGACCTCAAAATGAAAGCTGAGTTCAACGTATACGAAATTGATCATTTTATTACGCAAGTTCCCTATGTCAGGTGTAAGGCATGGACAACCGAACTCGATGTATTCAGAAGCGTACGAGAATGTTACAACTCTATTGAAATGGTCTATAAAAATTAATTATACCAAATTAAATCTTTTATGCAAAATAAATATCAAGATCTTTTTATACTCAAGACGGCAATTTAGTTATGACTCGAGAAAAAGTAAGTGAATAATTAATCTTGTGATACATGGCTGTTGGTATACAGGGTGGCCATTTGAAAACGAAACAGACGAGATTACAGACGAAATAAATTTTTTCGATAGAAATGCTCGGACAGGTCGATTTCTGTTTCGAGGGGGACAACTTAAGATGTAGGTTACGGACGCATAGCGCTTCAACCCTTGCTACTACAACCCTCACCCCCAATTTTTGAATAGGGAAGATGGGGTGAGTGATACCTCATTTGAAAGGTATTTTTATACTGATTTCAGCAAGGTAATTGTTTTTTTTTTTTATGCATTAGTTCTCGAAATATTCTTAACTAAGTATTTGAAAAAGAAGTGGTGTTTTCATGGCACTTGTAGTGTTTTTTTGTGAAAAATCGACATTTTGAGCTTCAAAACAACCATGTTTATCTAAATGTCGTTGATTGAAGAATTCTGCGGTTCTATTCGCACATTGATTGTCTGCAAAAAAAAGTGAAATTATTTCCACCCGCTCTGCAATTGAATAAACCATGTCGAACAATGAATTAGAACACATACAAGTCTCGATTCAAAACTAAGAATAATTCACATGTCAAAGAACCAGTAAGCCAACTTAATGATCTGTTCGTAATAAATAAAAAATTATCGATTCTCATTTTTTTGAAAAAGATATGAATTCAATAATCAACAAATAAAAACATTATTGAAGCCAACTGAGAAAACACTTCATATTAAGTCGGAAATCCTTTCACGAATTGGGACTGGAATATTTCTATGGCATCATTAATGATTTGATTTTCTTACCTGGTAATCTGATTAGAGATATGTACGTATTTGGACTTTTTGGAGATTTCTATCGATCAAGTGTTACCGCATGTTATTGGAAATACTGCAAATTATATCGAAGTTAATTTAGATTGAGTTTCAGCAAGATTGAGATCCTTCGCAATACGCTTTGTTTGTTCGACATCTTGATTAAAGATTTCTATGTCAGTGGATTGGAGGAAGGAAGCCACAGTCATGGTTGTTTTGAAGCTCAAAATGTCGATTTTTCACAAAAAAACACTACAAGTGCCATGAAACACCACTTCATTTTCAAATACTTAGTTAAGAATATTTCGAAAACTAATGCATAAAATGAAAAAACAATTACTGTGCTGAAATCAGTATAAAAATACCTTTCAAATGAGGTATCACTCACCCCATCTTCCCTATTCAAAAATTGGGGGTGAGGGTTGTAGTAGCAAGGGTTGAAGCGCTATGCGTCCGTAACCTACATCTTAAGTTGTCCCCCTCGAAACAGAAATCGACCTGTCCGAGCATTTCTATCGAAAAAATTTATTTCGTCTGTAATCTCGTCTGTTTCGTTTTCAAATGGCCACCCTGTATATGGACATATTGAAATTAAATAAGTGGATTTGTGGTTAATGCTGTATAAAGTTATAAAATTAAGGTGAAAAAATTGGTTCTTTCAGTTCAATCCTTGGCGAAATAGACATAGTTCAACAGAACATTGGTGCTATATTTGAGCTTGAACACAGTTTTTCAATTATTTGGGGCTGCAGGCTACACCCAATAAAAGATGCATAATAGAAGGTGAACAAGTCCTCAATTGTAAGCACCTAATATTGGTGGGCATTGTAGTTATTGGTCCTTTGTCAAAAGGAGAAATACCTCTTCGTGATAGTCGATTATTATAGAGCCGCTATAAAGAAATTCACATAATGCGATAAATAACTGGATCGGGAAGTAACTAGCAGGGTATTACAAAACGTAACACATGTATCATTCATATACAGGGTGAATCCTGTTGAACTGTACATACTTCACACAGAGATAGAGGATATTTTGCTGGTTTCAAAAAGACCCCACATGGAAGGTCTCAAACGATTCGTTTGAATTATACAGGGTGATTTCCAGTTTTGGGTCATATTTTAAAATACTCTATTGGACGAACGAATAATCACAAATTCATCAAATTTGGTACGTAGGAGGACTATATCAATCTCAATACAGCTGAGTTAACAGATTATCAGTTTTCCAGGACCGACTCCATTTTTCTGATATTATCGGAATTTATGAAAAAAAACACCCTGTAGATGAAAAAGTCAATAAACCTGTCATGGCAGTTCAAACTACACTAAAACACTCTCAATGAAGAGTATAAAATCACGTGGCACACCTACAAATTTAGAGAAAAAAAATATTGAATATGCGTACTCGGAGATAAATTTTTGGACGGCCTAATTCACATGGAAAACCATACCCAAATGTATCAAAAGTTGAAGACAGGAGAATATTATCAGTTTAAATCCTCTCGATATTCAAATATTCCAATATTCAGGTAATTTTCGTCAGTTTCCAGGACCGACGACTCTATTTTTCTGATATTATGGAATTTATAAAGAAAATCACCCTGTAGATGAAAAAGTCACAAACCTGTCATGGCAGTTCAAATTTCACTAAATACTCTTCAATAAAGAGTAATAAAATCACTTGACACACCTACAGATTCAGAGAAAAAAATTGAATATGGGTACTCGGAGACAATTTTTTTTGTACGGCCTAATTCACAAAAAAAAACATACCCAAATGTATGAAAAGTTGAATATTAATGGTTAAGATCTTCTACGCATTCAAGTATTCCAATATTCAGGGACGGACTCCATTTCAGATTGGGTTTATCAATAGATGATAGGTCGAAAGATTCGCCTGAATATGGAACACCCCAAAAACTGTTACGGAGACGGAGCAACATTAAATAACCCATTAAATTTTCATGAAATCGCGAGACACAAATAGATTTAAAAAAAATTGAATAATCGTACTCCGAGATAATTTTTTGGGCGGCTGAAGTTTAGTAGGAGAACTATACCGAAATCCAGGGATTATGGATACTTTCATGGGGAGTGGATATAACCTGATAATATTCGACTTTTCATGCATTTCTGTATAGTTCTTCTACTAAACTTCAGCCGCCCAAAAAATTATCTCTGAGTACGATTATTCAATTTTTTTTAAATTATTTGTGTCTCGCGATTTCATGAAAATTTCTTGTAGGTTTTTAATGTTGTTCCGCCTCCCGTAACAGTTTTTTGGGTGTTCCATATTCAGGGCGAATCTTTCGACCTATCATCTATTGATAAACCCAATCTGAAATGGGAGTCCGTCCCTGAATATTGGAATACTTGAATGCGTAGAAGATCTTAACCATTAATATTCAACTTTTGATACATTTGGGTATGTTTTTTTTTCGTGAATTAGGCCGTACAAAAAAAAATTATCTCCGCGTACCCATATTCAATTTTTTTTTCTCTGAATCTGTAGTGTGTCACGTGATTTTATTACTGTTTATTGAGGAGTATTTAGTGAAATTTGAACTGCCATGACAGGTTTATTGACTTTTTCATCTACAGGTGATTTTCTCTATACAATTCCCATAATATCAGAAAATAGAGTCCGGTCCTGGAAACTGACGAAAATTACCTGAATATAGGAATATTTGAATATCGAGAGGATTTAAAACTGATAATATTCTCCTGTCTTCAACTTTTGATACATTTGGGTATGGTTTTCCATGTGAATTAGTGGCCATCCAAAAAATTTATCTCCGAGTACGCATATTCAATATTTTTTTTCTCTAAATTTGTAGGTGTGCCACGTGATTTTATTACTCTTCATTGAAGAGTTTTCCGTGTAGTTTGAACTGCCATGACAGGTTTATATTGACTTTTTCATCTACAGGGTTTTTTTTTTTCATAAATTTCGATAATATCAGAAAAATAGAGTCCGGTCCTGGAAACTGATAATCTGTTAACTCAGCTGTATGGAGATTGATATAGTCCTCCTACGTACCAAATTTGATGAATTTGTGGTTATTCGTTCCCCCAATAGAGCATTTTGAAAATATGACCCAAAACTGGAAATCGCCCTGTATAATTCAAACGAATCGTTTAGGACCTTTCATGTGGGGTCTTTTTGAAACCAGCAAAGTGTCCTCTATCTCTGTGTGAAATATGTACAGTTCAACAGGATTCACCCTGTATATAGTTTGACTGGGCAAGTAATACACTGAGTTAAGTTGTTGTATTTGATGGTTGGGTTTTGAGAAATCAAAGTATCCACTTATTATAACCAAATTGAAGTTTAATTTAGAATTACAACTGCATGTACTACAATGGCTAACTCCACCATTTTATAATGTAGAATGAATATCAGTGTTACCAACACATAACATAACATAAGTTCTGTCAACGTATGGGATCACAGAGTATACCATAGAATACAACACACTCTCCCTTGATCCCATATGTACTATAGGTAAGTATAAAAAAATGTGATTTCAATTATTTATTTCCTATACTAAGCAGAATATAATAAAATATTGTTGCCAAATATTACAAAAGTCCTATCCCTTCACAACATAAAGCATGTTTTTTGTTTACAAACACTTTTCGTTAGGAAATCCGCTAACATAATTTTAGTCGATATATGTGAAATTTTTATTATATTGTTTTCAAACTAAATCTCGAATAAAATGGTATCTTATGTGTATGTGTTTGCTTCTTTTACTAGTGAACGGACTTGTAGCTATGCTTATTGCACTTTGGCTGTCACACAAAATGTTTGTTATTTCTGGGGATATAATGAAATGAATATATTTAGAGTTTTTCATTAACTCTTGTATGAGATTACAAGTAAATACAGTTTGTCTAGCCCTTCACAAAGAGAAATATATTCAGCCTCAGTTGAGGACAATGATACATTTGTTGTTTTTTGCTCTCCCATGCAATGGCTGCACCATTTAGTTTTAGAACAAAACCTGAATATGACTTGCGATCAATTGGGTCATTACCCCAATCTGCATCTACATAGCTTTGTAAAGACCCTTCAGTTTTGCCATACACTAATCCTAAGTCTAATGTACCTTTAAGGTATCTCAATATCCTTTTAGCAGCAACCCAGTGAGTTTCACCCGTTACAATTATTAAACTGACTTAGATAAGAAGTTGCATAGCAATATCAGGGCGACAAGTAACACTTAAGTACATTAAGCACCCAATTAGTTCTTGATATTCGTTATAGGAATTTTTTCTGTTGCTTTCTCCAATTTCATATTTGTTTCCAGTGGAGTACCAACTGGATTTGCATCTAGCATACCAAATCTTTCTAGAATATTTAAAATATAATGTTTTTATTACTCAATTTGATGGTGTTATTAGTAGCATCTCTTTCTACCTTCATACCTAAAATATGAGCAACAGGACCTAAGTCCTTAATTTTAAACTTACTTTGTAATGCAATTTTTGTTTCAATGAAATCTTTTTCATCATTGTAAAATATTAAAAAATCATCTACATAAACAGCAATTATTACAATTTTGTGGTCACTAATTTATAGAAAATACAAGGTTCATATTTACTCTGTACGAAATTTTTGACAAAATAATATTCTTTGTTTCTTCAAACCAATTACGTGATGACTGCTTCAAGCCATAAATTGATTTTTGAAGCTTACATACTTTTTATTTCTGTACCTGGTTTTATAAAACCTCGGGTTGTTGCATATAAATATGTTCCTTTAATTGACCATGTAAAAATGCGTTTTCTACATCTAAATGATTAATTTTTAAATTTAGTTTAGCACCAATAGCAAAAAGTAATCGAATGATGAACTATAGCTAATAACAGGGGAAAAGGTTTCATTATAATCCAACCCTGCCTTTTGACTGCACCCCTTTGCTACAAGCCTAGCTTTATAAGTCACAATATCCCCATTAGAATCTCTTTTGACTTTGTATACCCACTTATTTTTAATAACATTGCAATTAGTGTTAGGTTTATCAACCAATGACCAAGTATTATTTTGAATGAGACTATCATATTCTTTTGCCATTGCACATTGCCAATTCTTATGATTTGGTGAAGAAATTGCTTCTTTATAAGATAAAGGTTCTTTCTCTTTACAAAGGTAAGTAACAAAATTTGGAAATACCTTAGGATTTCTAGTTCTAGTAGGATAGCGACGATTCTCTTCATCTGGTTCTGGATCTGGTTGTATCAAAGTATCTGGAGGGGATTCTTCATAGTAACAGGAATTTCTTCTATCACTTCATCTTCTTCTGTAGTCACCATAATTTCATTGGGTTGTTTGATTGACTCTTCTGAAGATTGAACACTACTGCTAATATTTGGCTTCAGCAGTCATGCTCAAGGAATTCTACACTGCATGCGGAAATTATTTGGTGTGTAATTGGCTCAATTAGTCGGTAAGAGCTTTCGTTGTAACCAACAAAAATGTACATTTTGCTCTTAGCATCCAATTTTCTACGCTTTTCTGCTGGTATATGGACGTAAGCAGGACATCCAAAAATTCTTAGGTGAGAAAGATCCACTTTTTGTTGAACCATTTTTCTTCTTCTGGAGTCTTTCCTGGAATTTTCTTTGCTGGAGATCTGTTGATTAAATATACAGCTGTATTTGCTGCTTCTGCCCACATCCTATTATCAGAATTCGAATCAATGAGCATACAACGAACTTTTTCCATGATCGTTCGGTTGTATCTTTCCGCCAATCCGTTTTGTTCAGGGTTATATGGAACAGTTACCTGATGTTTTATTCCAGATGCTTTAAAAATGTTTATTAATTTTTGATTGCAGTATTCTTTGCCATTATCTGAACGCACTGCTTTAATTTTTCTTTCACATTCATTTTCAACCATATTTTTGAATTGTAGAAAAATGTCTGGTACTTCACTTTTGGCGTTGAGGAAATATACAAATACTTTTCTGGTATGGTCATCTATCAGAGTGAACATGTATTTTGCTCCTCCCCATGACTCGGTTTGCATTGGTCCACATAAATCAGTGTGAATTAGATCCAGTTTATTCTTGGAAAGTTTACAATTCGTTGATTTGAAGCTTTTTCTGCATTGTTTGCCTTTTATGCATGATACACATTTGTCTGGCTTGCTATCTGAAGGAAAATCTATGCCATTAGCATGAGTAGTTTTTAAAAGGTTCATGCTAACGTAGTTTAAATGGCCAAGCCTTTTGTG
Organism: Propylea japonica; assembly: GCA_013421045.1. Lineage (NCBI taxonomy): Eukaryota > Metazoa > Arthropoda > Insecta > Coleoptera > Coccinellidae > Propylea > Propylea japonica. The sequence continues at coordinate 91,423,895 of CM024241.1, forward strand.
CCACAATTCTTCAATATTGATTTATTGGCTAGGTTTGCCGATTCCTTTTGTTTTGCATCCAGGATAAATAGACCTCCTACATTCGTGCCTGTAGCCACAACCTCTCCCTGAACTGGGCATGTCTTTTTGTCCACTATACGACAACCTTGTTTTATCAAATATTATGCTATAGTCTTTTTGGACTAATGCACTTACTGAGAGTAAATTGGCAGTTAGGTTCTCTACATACATGACATCTGATATTGTCTTTGGTTGATTATTGTGAGACAATTTAACTTTTGCGTCTCCTGTACCACCACACACCTCAATTCATTGTTGTTAGCAACATATATATTTTGTCCATTGTGCTTATCACTTAAGTTTATTAGCAAGTTTTTGTCACCTGTCATATGAGAGCTTGCACCACTATCTATGCACCAGAGACTGGGCTGTAAAGGGCTATTTGTGGCTCGAAGTGCTTTGTTTCTTGAAACTTGAACTTGACTTAATTGATTTTTATTGGATTTGTCTTTATTTGATTCTCCCATCTGTTTGGGGTTCAAGCTTTTGGCAGCTAGTTTCCTGCATTCATTTTTCCAGTGTGATGATTTTTTACAATAAGAACACCAAGGCTTTTTCTTCATATTGTTTGAAGTGAAAAATGCTGAATCGGTAGATTTTTGTTCTTTGTACTTATCATCTTGAAGTAGCTTCTGTTTTATTAGGTCACTAGTAATTGAATATGTGGAGTTTTCCAGAGCCATGACCATCGGGTCATAATCCTCTGTTAGGCCAGACAACATGACTGCTGCAAGGAACTCATCATCCAGGGGTTTGTTCATCGCAGAAAGTTTTTGTGATAAATTTAATATTTCATTGACGTATTCTTCCATGGACTTGAAGTTGCTCAAATTTATGTTGCACAGACGTCTCAACAATTTTAAACGACTATATAAACTTTGGTCGTCATAGGCTTTCGAAAGTGAATCCCAAGCTTCTTTAGCATTTTTTGCTTTAATTACTAGAGGAAACACACATCTGTCAACACTTAAATTAATTTTAGCAAGGGCTTTTTCATCACGACGTTTTCGAACATCCTCTGTTGTTTTGTCGTCTTCTGCATAACCCACAATAGCTGTCCATAGGTTGTCCAATGTTAAAATGTTTTTGGAGTTGAAATTTCCATTCATGGTAATTTTCTCTACCTTTCAATTTTTGTGCTGGTAGGATTTGTACTGAATTCTCACCCATATTTAATGTTCAGCTTCTTAGAGTTGTTCTGGGCACATAACCTTGTTTATGTTAAAGTATTTTAGGTAAATATTAAGTTACTAGTGACCAGCAGATATCGACTAGATTTTGGTGTCATTGTATTCATTGAGTCTTCCTGAACAACATTAGTGAAACCAACAAGTGGCGGTCTGTCTTAGTTTAGAAGATATGGGCCCCCAAAGTTCCAAAAATGTACCATCTTCACGTCACTATTTCCAATATAAAAACACAAAAACACTGCCCCCGATTTGGTCTATAAATCACCCTCGAACATTCACATAACGATTCGAATAGTTTCATTTCAGGTAAATTCATAATTAACGCAAAAACATCGAAATTCTAGACGTACCACGTAACCACACTTTCTACGGAAAGAGCGCCGTTCTTCACAGTTCTTCAAGGTAAGTTTGGCACCGCCGCATATCAGTTCTTTCGGGAGTGACATATGAACAGCTGTTTTAGAATCAGCTGATCGGAAACTGTTTCGGTTTGAATCTAGAATAGGTTCATATAATATAATGTCATATTCTGTGCGTACATTACCATTATTCATAAATTAATATCTGATTGAATTTTATTTCAACTATTATAAGGATATGATATAATACCTCAGATCATAATATCAGATCATATTATCTGAGTATAATATCAATAGCTATTATGTGTCTGACTGCATATTTTTTAGGAGTTTCTAATTGTATAGACATATTCGTATAACACCTTTCAAGATTATTTAGGGCTTTATGAATAATAATTGGTGGGCTATGAATTATTTATCGAAGTCTGAATGATTTATGTTGATATTGCAGTTGTCAATCTGTTAAAATGTAAATTTCGATTTTAATCTTAACACACTTAAATATTATATAACTAACTACCTAAATTGAATTTAATATCTCAGAAAACTGGAAGCTTTCAGGCAAGTGAAAGTTTTGGGTTGTGTTCTTTCATTTATCACCAAATAGTGAAATGGCAGAAAAATAAAGCAATGAAAGGTATATACATATAGTAGAGCAATCGATGAAAAACCAAAATTGGTGTGACCACTTAAACCGCTGACCATCGACTGATTGATAGAATAGAAATAGAAGGTTAAGGGTTGCCGATGGCGCGCTTTTCCAAGAATTATATTAACCTAAATTAAAATTAAAAATCCTTTATAAAGTATGCAGATAGCGACATACCCAGATCGCAATTGCCATGTACGAAATGAAGATCAACCAAATATGTATAAGTAATCATAAAATAAAATATCGATATCCTGGTTTTCAGTTTCCAATCAGCTGTTTCAATTATCGCGCTAAGAAACGTAATTCCCGCCATCATTTTATATGACATTTGGCAAACCGTGCGCACAGATAAACAAACCCCAAGTCTTTGACAATGCGGCGGTGCCAAACTTACCTTGAAGAACTGTGAAGAACGGCGCGCTTTCCGTAGAAAGTGTGGTTACGTGGTACGTCTAGAATTTCGATGTTTTTGCGTTAATTATTGAATTTACCTGAAATGAAACTATTCGAATCGTTATGTGAATGTTCGAGGGTGATTTATAGAACAAATCGAAGTAGTGTTTTTGTGTTTTTATAGTGAAAAAGTGACGTGAAGATGGAACATTTTTGGAACTTTGGGGGCCCATATCTTCTAAACTAAGACAGACCGCCACCTGTTGGTTTCACTAATGTTGTTCAGGAAGACTCAATGAATACAATGACACCAAATCTGGTCAATATCTGCTGGTCACTAATAACTTAATATTTACCGTATTTTTATGTATTTTATTTCAACCCTATCAAATAAAGTGTATAGAAAGTGTGATTCTACAGGAATAATGGATGAAAAATTAATAATGGTGTTTTTTGCTCCATGAAAATAATGGCACCTTGCCTTCAAACTAGTGCTTTACTAACTGGGAAACCCCATGGTATATAAAGTAGGTCAACAATTTGTTTATCCATGCTTTTCTTGTATCAACCTATTCTAGTACATCAAAGGCATTGGTGATATGAACTGATGCTACATTTTTCTTAGGAAACCTGTGAAAATGTATAGTCCTATTCTTGCTTTTTGTCGATGAACCATTGAAAACACAACAGTCACAGATATGCACTGTTCTTTTACGATTAGAAGAACTTCGTTCCATTTGTTCACTATTACGGTATTCGTTTTGTGGAGTTTCGTGCTCCTGAGCTGTTCCAGTACTCGTGCGCAGCCAATGGCAAGCCGTATCTCGAGCTTTTGAGTTACTCAGGAGCACGAAATATCTCAAAACGAATAGGCTATAAGATGTAACTGAAAATAATGTTCATTATAAAAAATTCTAGATTATTGTAGATTATTATAATGAATTAATGCACAACTCTGTAGTTAAAAACTATGAAATTGCATTTCTGAATCATGAACTGAAAAACTTAGCTCCAAACAGAATCTTTCAACCTAAATCTCTATATATTCATTTGAAAGCACTAATATGAATACCTTTTCGGATATTTTTCCTGACTCAATATTTCTGCTGCAAAATCCAGTATAATATAACAATTACCACAATATAAATACTCCAATTAATGATAAAAACACTTCGTAAGTCGAGACAACCAAACTATAGTCCGTTTAAGAATTATTGACATCGAAGCATGCCATGAACGTCCAGTCGGGGCTTTATTTCTAGTTACTAAAAAGTCACTAAAAATTTCTGTGGGTTCATCAGAGTCAGAGAAGCGAAATAAATAAATATAACCTAGAATATATTTAATACAATATTTTTATTTTCCAAAGCAACTTTTTGAGCTTGAGAATGTTCCTGATTCTTAAATACCATTAGGATTGTGTAAATCTCTATACCTACCAGAAGTATATAATTTCTGACACTGTATTGACAAATTTTCGTATTTACCATCAATTGCAGCTAAAGAGCGAGGAAACCAGAATAGGTATAGCCCCTAAGCTTATGAATATCATGAAAAATAAACAGTCATTTATTATTTCAGTCCAGTTCAATCAATGGGATTCAGGTTCTATTACTATATGCCTCAATAAATAAAACTATAAACTATCGAAGTACTCTAATGAGATGTCATTCATAATTCACCCATGAAGATTGAGACTCTATTGAAGATAATTAAGATAAATGTTCTTTTTCTCTGACAAACTTTCATAATTATAACTAAAAATGATTGTGTTCAACTCAAATTCAACTGAGGTAGCCAAACTGGTGAAACGAAACAGTAAGAACTTGTTGATATTCTGAAATGTGTGGCCAAATTCGTTAATTGGTTATACATAATAAGACAAAAACACTAATAAAAGAATCTATTTAGTGGGCATGTTAATTGTATAACTTTAATAAACTTATCACCGATTCTGTCTGTTTCAGTAAGAGGAATATTTCATTGGATAGCTAAAAAAAATAAACAGAGCTTGTTTGGCAATGGTGTTAAAATTAAATGAAGTGAAAAAATGTGGACCACAAGATGTTATAATTTTTGTATGAAATTCATACTTGTTTCAGAATATACTATTGCACAGATTTAATAATGATTTCATTCATGTATATGCTTAGAATATTATGAATAGAGAAATGGTGAATATTTTGGCTTTTAATGGAAACGATTGTCAATTTAGCTTTATTTAGGTCTTGTCGGTATTATTTTAGATAAAAGTTGATTGAGTTCCTTTGAGTGTTTGGAATTCAGAGAAAGCAAAAGTTAAAGTTTTAGCATAAAATCTTTATTTCAATCCTTACCATATTGGTAAGAAACACACTTATTCAACATTTCTTAAAACTGACAATTTACAGTGAAAAACTAAAATAAGCTTCTGTACAAAATTGAGAAATTAATTCAGAACATTATTCCAAAATTTTATTGTTAATTGGAGACAGAAATATTATATGCAATCATAGATTAATTGAAAATAATTATTAAAAGTACAGTGGAATACTTATAATAGACTTATACATTTTACTATTTATTTACATATTAGAATTACTTCTAAATGCAGTGCTCCAAAGCGAACATAACATGTAAAATAACTGTTACAGTAAACATTAAAATTGTATTAACAATTCAACTTTCTATAAAATCCAACAAAGGATTTAAGTATTCCTAAGTTGATCAATTATAGGAAACTTATGTTCTTGTAACCATTGCCGAATTACTTTTTTACGAGAAGCAGTCGTAGGTATTTTATCAACTCTGATTGAATGATATGGTGCATTATTCACACTTTGTATCAAATAACTGCAGAGAAGGTATTAATTGTTCAGTAATCCATTAATGAAATAGTTCCCCATTTATTGTCTCATGGTAATCCGTATTATTGATACCACTGTCAAGAATTAGATCACATCCAGGTAAAAATCTATCAAATTGTGTACCTCCTGCCTTCACCTATGAATATACTAGGCAAACCTTTAGGATTACTTTCTAATATCCACTGGCGGATTTGACTGCCACTTTCAAATATCCATGTTTCATCTAGATACACAATTTTTTCATTTTCTCTCAAGTATTCAAGATATTTACCACAAAACTGTATATCACGATATCTTTATGTTTATCAATAAGAATTTTCCTTCGATCAACTTTCTCATACTTGTAACCAATTTTTTTGATTATTCTATAAAGTGTTGACTTTAAATGATCGAAATCCAGGTGCTTTTTAGCCAGTTCAAAAATGATATCCAAAGTGAGATACTCGTTGTTTTTGATTTTAGAAAAAATAATGTCGTTTAATGTCTCTTTGAAGGTATAATCATGTGGAATAGGTTTCCTTCCAGTGCTAACTCTGGCTCTACCAACTTGCCTTCTACTTTTTTCTCCGAAATTCTAGGACAGTTCTAGGAGAAATCTGAAATTTTAAAACTCATTACTTAATCAGAAAACACATTGTACATGATCGTTTACCTGAAATACCAGCACAATGCGTTTAATACTAGCAGAAATATCTGCTGAATCCCTAAAGAACTCGTAGTAACACCGATACACTGCCTGGCGTTCTCTGCAGTAAGGTGAGAGGTATCTGGTTGTATTCCGGCCATTATCAATTCAGTAATCAAATCAAAGTAGATTTAAGAGATATTTAAATCCACTTGCCGATTAAATCAAGAATATTCACCAATAAATTCGAAATATCATCAATAGGTTAACTCAAACTTCAAAAAGTCATAAGTCAGTGATATTTTCAACACCAACCTAAAATCGGCAAATCGAAATTTACTGAACGGGACCGATACCAACATATTTTCGATTTCCCACAGCCACCCGAGATGTCAATCATTCTTAAACGGACTATTGGCGATTCCAGCTAACGTTGAGGGCGCTGATGAATGTAAACAGATACTTGTTTTCTTAGTTCGGTGTTTAGCCGCTAGGGGATTTTTAAATGTTTTGTTTTGGATATTTATAAATTAATATTTCGTTTGGAGTGAATTATTGGATATTAAAGTGGTGAATTGAAGGACTTCGAGTGAGGTATTGAACCATTAATTGTGCTGTGTCCAGCTTAATCCATCAGGTAAACAAATCAGTTTTTTAAATTTACTCGATTAATTCGAAAATTAGCCAAAATGAAAACTATTTGAGTTTGACCTTTTTCTAATGCTTCTTTTTCGAATTCAGGGTAGATCTTCAGAAATGGATAAGTAGTCAGGAACAGATGCCGAGTGCTATTAGAAATCTCAGAAGAAACAAATTCAGAAAGATTACAAGGCGTGCCCGATAAGATATATGAAATGCTTCAAAACAAAATTCCGAAATAATTCTCGGGTATCTGAAGTAGAGCACTTAGTAAACATAAGTAGGTATCTCAACGATGGTCACAAAACACAAAAACTGACTGCTGATATTTTTAATATAAAATAGGAAAGGATGGAGAGCACAACCTGTGGTTGCCAATAAAGAATGCAATGACTCAGCATCACTTTTAGATGTGATCCACTTTTGCTAAGGACTTGATCGAGAGAATACATTTAATTATATTATAAGAGAGATACATGTAATTTGTGGTAATCAATAAAGATTGCAGAATTCAACTGTAAGATTTTTTTCATCATTGAAAATAAAGATCAGGCAAATTTATCATTTACTTTCCTGAATAATTTAATGTTTCACATATAGAGCATCACAGATATACTATATCGAAAACAATGTGTCGTCGGCTAACTGCCAAGACCAGATAAGTAAAATTTTGTTAGTTTTATGCACTTAACTTATGAGCTATTCAGTTTTCAGCAAAAAAAATTATTTCCGAAATAAGGCTTCAAGATTTAGTACTTTTCAGTTGTACAACAGTTATCTGGTTTATGCAGTACTTTTATATATCGAATATGCTTGGGAAAATGCACTTAGCGCAAAAATGGTAAAAATGTACCTACTTATCTTGTTTTGGCAGTAAACTGACAATGTATGAGTACAAATATAGGCTAAAATTTGAAATGTGAGAAAACAACTTGCTACAGAGAAACGGTGATTGATATTTAACACCTGAAAAACAATCACCATAAATTGCATATTCAATAGCGCATGCACAGCAGATTGTTCTTCTTCAGTCAAATCAGAAATTTCTTCCCTCTTTCTTTCTACAATTTCCTCATCACTTTTATGGAAATTGATGGATTCAGTAGTTGATTGAGGGATTAAATGTTAATCTCTTAGGGTATTCCTCAATTTTTGTTCAGCCTCGGTTTCTTGTAAATATTTGCTTAGCGATAAATTTTGAGATGGAACAGCAGTAGCTTTTAGCTTAAGAGATTTCATTTGCTCAAGTGTTGAACCTGAAAAGATGGATTAATCATTATAATATTTCACACAATTAATTTACAACAGACCTGTGGCAAAATAATCACTCTCTCGAAAATGACGGGAGCAAAAAAAACATGCTTTTTGAAACAGCTTTTCCTAATCCTCAGTCATCTCACCGGAGCTTCTTGTCTGTCAATTTTGTATTTCTCCAAGGATATTAGTTATATGAATAATCTTCTCTCATCTCATCTCCTTCTTTATAAGGAAATTAGTGAAAGCGTAAAGTCCTGTTTCTACCTTTTTTTGAAGAGGAATTGATAACACAACAGCTAGTGTTACATTTTGTTAGTCTTTTAATATTGCTACTTTGTTTCTGTTCCCTCAAAATGAAGAAATAATGTCACTAGCCATAATTATTGAGATAAATCTGCTTAGATTCGAGACAGATTATAACCTAAAAATGAATACATATATTCGTAAATAATATGTTATTTGAATAGCACTCGTATAAATACCTTTCGATAATTTCTCAACATCAAGTTTACTGTTCAGAAAAGTCTAGTCATTTAACAGAATAAAGCGAATTAAACGAAAAATCACACAATCAAAAACCATCCCCATGTATTTCTTATGGGATTACACGTCAAGTATACTTGTTTTCTTAGTGCGATATTTTGCCGCCAGGGGGAGTTTAGTTAACTGGAATCGCCAATAAACAGTACTGACAAGTAGGTTCGGGAATTAGCCACCAGAGGGCGTCTAGATTTTTGGATTCGCCAATATCTGGGAATAACGAACGGTTACAGAGAATCTGCCACAGAACATACTGCTCTGCTCTACTTATAGATTATGAGATTCAAAGATCACTATTATGGGAAATATGCTCATCTTTTAACGATACTTTCACCCTTTTCGTAGCTCTTCAGTAATATCTCAATTAAATAATTAGGTGCAAAGGCACTGAATGCAAAGTGAACGAGGAATGCAATATCCCCTTCTGGTCGATCAATACGGCGATAGTTGTACCGAAAGATCCTAATTAATTAATTAATTACACGAAAAAGAAACGAGAAAGGAATATCTCCTCCTGTCCATTCATAACTACGATAGCTATATCGAAAAATTTTGATGAATTAATTAAGTTTTTAATGAATAAATGAAAACAGAAGAATAAAAGTGTTAGAATTTTTGAATCTATCGGTTGTCAGATCAGGAAACTCAACATAAAACAAAAAAATATATAAAAAACATAAAACTCTATGGATAAAATCGCTTTGCTCCGTCGAAATAGACCGAGCGAAAAGATCGACGTCCGATTGCTCAGATTTTTATGACGAACGCTCTAGATGTGTACTCCCCTCAATCTGGATGTAATAAACGAACGGTTCAGATCGATCCGACACGTCCAATGTCGATGCCGAACGCCCCTAATGAAGTCGAATTTTGGCGATGTAACTACAGCTTACATAGTTACATTAGTTGACAGTTAATACAAAGGCGAATTTTGGCGAGCTTTGAAATTTCCCAACTCCTGTACCTATACCTAATGCAATTTTGAAATCAAATATAGTTCGTTTCAAAATGATTGTCATCAGAGCAAGCCATGAAAGTCCAGTCGGGGCTTTATTTCTAGTTACTAAAAAGTCACCAAAAATTTCTGTGGGTACATCAGTCAGAGAAGGAAATGAATAAACATAACCTAGAAATATATTTAATACAATAATTTTATTTTCCAAAGCAAATTCCTGAGCTTGAGAATGTTCCTGATTCTTAAATACCATTAGGATTGTGTAAATCTCTAAACCTACCAGCAGTATATAATTTCTGACACTGTATTGACAAATTTTCGTATTTACCATCATTTGCAGCTAAGAGCGAAGAAAGAATAGGTATAGCCCCTAAGCTTGTGAATATTATGAAAAATAAACACAGTCATTTATATTTCAGTCCAGTTTAATCAATGGGATTCAGGTTTTATTACTATGTCGCTGCCTCAGTGCCTCAATAAACAAAACTATAAACTATCAAAGTACTTTAATGAGATGTCATTCATATAATTCACCGATGAAGATTGAGACTCTATTGAAGATAATTAAGATATATTTTCTTTTCTCTGACAAATTTATTTGTAATTATAACTTAAAATGAGTGTGTTCAACTCAAATTCAACTGAGATAGCCAAACTGGTGAAACGAAACAAAAAGAACTTGTTGAACTTTGAAAGGTGTGGACCAATTTGTCATACATAATAAGACAAACACAAATTAAAGAATTTATCAGTATGTACATTAATTGTACCACATTGTATAACTTCAATAAAACTTATAACCGATTCTGTCTGTTTAGTAAGAGGAATATTTCATTGAATAGCCAAAATATAAACCGAGTGTGTGTGGCAAAGGTGTTAAAATTAAAGTGAAACATGTGGACCACAAGATGTTATCATTTTTGTATGAAAATCATACTTGTTTTAAAATATACTATTGCACAGATTAAATAATGATTTCATTCATTCATATGCCTTGGTTAGGTTTGATATGAATAATTGAGTATTGTTTGTTGATTTAACATATCCATTATATTAATTGAGTACTATTTCTTCAGATTCCCCAAAAGATGACACACAGTTTTCCCTAAGTCTAGAATAGAGAAATGGTGAATATTTTGTCTTTTATTGGAAACGATTGTCAATTTAGCTTTTGTTAGGTCTTGTCGGTGTCATTTTAGATAAAAGTTGATTAAGTTCCTTTGAGTGTTTGGAATTCAGAGGAAGCAAAAGTTAAAATTTTGTTTCAATCCTATCGTATGGGTAAGGAACACACTTTACATTGCTTAAAACTGACAATTTACAGTGAAAAACTAAATAAGCTTCGGTACAAAATTGAGAAATTCATTCAGAACATTATTCAAAAATTTTATTGTTAATTGGAGACAGAATATTATATGCAATCATAGATTCATTGAAAATAATTATTAAAAGTACAGTGGAATACTTATAGACTTATACATTTTACTATTATTTTAAATATTAGAATTATCTTCTGAATGCAGTGCTCCGAAGCGAACATAACATGTAAAATAACTGTTTGAGTAAACATCAAAATTGTATTAACAATTCAACTTTCTATAAAATCCAACAAAGGATTCAAGTATTTTTAAGTTTATCATTTATAGGAAACTTATGTTCTTGTAGCCCTTGCCGAATTACTTTTTTATGAGAAGCAGTCGTAGTATATAATCAACTCTGATTGAATGATATGGTGCATTACCCATGATAATGACACACTTTGTATCGAAAACTGCAGAGAAGGTATTAATTGTTCAGTAATCCATTAATGAAATAGTTCCCCATTCATTGTTTTATGCCATAGACATAGAAAAGAATGGACAGGACGTGTGAGAGAGAACATTGACTTCAGAATAAGATAGAGTAATATTAGTGCGGTGCACAGAACATTATAATAAAACATTGGATCGCATTAGATATTTTTATGCTCTGTGACATTAAGAGAGAGAGATGCTGTGAAGGATGGAGTAATATTAGTTTATTTTAGTCTATGCACCACACTAATATTACTCCATCCTTCACAGTATCTCTCTCTCTTATGTGTGGGATCACGAAACGTAGAGTAAAAGTCACGTGACGCCCTGTCCATTCTATTCTATGTCTATGTTTTATGCTAATCCGTATCATTGATACCACTGTCAAGAATTAGATCACATCCAGGTAAAAATCCATCAAATACACTCATTGTTTTTGATTTTAGAAAAAATAAAGTCGTTTAATGTCTCTTTGAAGGTATAATCATGTGAATAGGTTTCCTTCCAGTGCTAACTCTGGCTCTAGCAACTGCCTTCTACTTTTTTCTCTCCGAAATTCTTCGGACAGTTCTAGGAGAAATCTGAATTTTAAAACTTACTTAATCAGAAAACACATTGTACATGATCGTTTACCTGAAAAACGAGCACAATGCCATTATTAATACTAGCAGAAATATCTGCTAACACCGATACACTGCCTGGCGTTCCCTTGCAGTAAGATGAGAGGAATCTCTTTCAATTCAGTAATCAAATCAAAGTAGATTTAAGAGATATTTAAATCCACTTGTCGATTAAATCAAGTATATAAACTGATATTAACAAATAAATTCGAAATATTTTCAATAGGTTAACTCTTAGATTATTTACAAATTTGGAAAAGTCAAAGTCAGTGATATTTTCAACACCAACCTAAAATCGGCAAATCGAAATTCACCGAACGGACCGATACCACATATTTTCGACTTCTCACAGCCGCCCGAGATGCCAATCATTTTGAAATGAACTATATCATATCCCGTGTTTTCGAATTGGCGAATCCAATTTACGTTGATGGCGCTGCGAACTGTAAACAAACTTTGACGTTTGTCAGTACTATTTTGAAGATTAGTATGGCGAGATAGAGGTTTTTGTACGATTTTCTTGAAAATCTATATATTTATTGGACATATTGAAGTAAATTAGTGGATTGTGGTTTAATGTTTTATAAGTTATAAAATTAAAGAGAAAAATTGGGTTATATTCCGTAAATCAACTTGGTTGGTTTGGTTGGTAATTTTCTGTTCCGTAAATTATAATATTCTCGGTTGGTTTCTGCGAACAGTTTATTTACGGAACCCGGTTACAGAAAAAAGCGGTAATATTCAGGTACCAGAACAACCAAGGATTTCGTTCGGTTTTTGGTTTGTTATTGTTTTGTCTTTGAGATTTAAGTTATTTCATGATATCATGGGTTATTTTGGACTTAAATCGTTGTGCTAGCTGTGATATTTTATGTTCTGTGCTGTGATTTGTGTTGTTGAATTAGACTGAATATTTATTTCATTTTATGTCGTGTCGATTTATTTTCTGATTTTATTAAAATATATCTTATTAATGCATTTTTTTCTCATTACAAAATATCGTAGGTACCCTATTTTTTTATTGCAAATATCAAAATAACTAAACTGACAATATTCATTCATGGTCAAAAAAGCAGGATAAAATGTACTCTACTTTTAAATTTTTTAAGTGGGAACAATATCTGGTTGAATGTGAACATTTCTTTTTTGTATTACCAAATGATTCCTTCTTCTGTTGATTATTGATTATCATTTTCATCTTCCAGTTCCTGTGGACTAAATTCTAAATGAATAAAATTATTTGAAGTTGAACCTAACCTAAATAGTCACACAGCAACTGAAATACTTACGTTCCGTAAATAAATTTCAACCAAAACAACCCAGAGATGACCGCTGTCAAAATATGATCAACCGGTCTGGTTGCATCGGTTGATTTACGGAATACGGTGTTTTTTATTCTATGGAAGGTCTGCTATCAATCTATAAAGAAATAATTTCTTGCACCCCCTGCCTTCGGGGTGATTTCATCCCCCAACTTGGAAAATTCAAGATTTTTTTTTATTATTTCGCAAACGACTGTCAAAATAAAAATAGGTGTTTTTCATTCTATGGAAGGTCTACTATCAATCTATAAAGAAATAATGTCTTGCACTCCCTGCCTTCGGGGTGATTTCATCCCCCAGACTTGAAAATTCAAATTTTTTTTTTATTATTTCGCAAACGACTGTCAAAATGAAAATAGGTGTTTTTCATTCTATGGAAGTCTACTATCAATCTATAAAGAAATAATTTCTTGCACCCCCTGCCTTCAGGGTGATTTCATCCCCAAACTTGGAAATTCAAGATTTTTTTTTAATATTTCGCAAACGACTGTCAAAATAAAAATAGGTGTTTTTTATTCTATGGAAGGTCTACTATCAATCTATAAGAAATAATTTCTTGCTTGCACCCCTGCTTCGGGTGATTTCATTCCCCCAGACTTGGAAAATTCAAGATTTTTTTTTTTAATATTTCGCAAACGACTGTCAAAATGAAAATAGGTGTTTTTCATTCTATGAAGGTCTACTATCAATCTATAAGAAATAATTTCTTGCACCCCCTGCCTTCAGGGTGATTTCATCCCCCAAACTTGGAAAATTCAAGATTTTTTTTTTAAATTTCGCAAACGACTGTCAAAATAAAAATAGGTGTTTTTCATTCTATGGAAGGTCTACTGTCAATCTATAAAGAAATAATTTCTTGCACCCCCTGCCTTCAGGGTGATTTCATCGCCCAAACTGGAAAATTCAAGATTTTTTTTTTTAATATTTCGCAAACGACTGTCAAAATAAAATAGGTGTTTTTTATTCTATTCTATTTTCATTTTGACAGTCGTTTGCGAATAATAAAAAAAAAATCTTGAATTTTCCAAGTCTGGGGGATGAAATCACCCCGAAGGCAGGGGGTGCAAGAAATTATTTCTTTATAGATTGATAAGTAGACCTTCCATAGAATAAAAAACACCTATTTTTATTTTGACAGTCGTTTGCGAAATATTAAAAAAAAATCTTGAATTTTCCAAGTCTGGGGGATGAAATCACCCCGAAGGCAGGGGTGCAAGAAATTATTTCTTTATAGATTGATAGTAGACCTTCCATAGAATGAAAACACCTATTTTCATTTTGACAGTCGTTTGCGAAATAATAAAAAAAAATCTTGAATTTTCCAAGTCTGGGGGATGAAATCACCCTGAAGGCAGGGGGTGCAAGAAATTATTTCTTTATAGATTGATAGCAGACCTTCCATAGAATAAAAAACACCTATTTTTATTTTGACAGTCGTTTGCGAAATATTAAAAAAAAATCTTGAATTTTCCAAGTCTGGGGGATGAAATCACCCTGAAGGCAGGGAGTGCAAGAAATGATTTCTCCATAGATTGAAAGTAGACCTTTTATAGAATAAAAAACACCTATTTTTATTTTGACAGTCGTTTGCGAAATAATAAAAAAAAATTTTGAATTTTCCAAGTCTGGGGGATGAAATCACCCTGAAGGCAGGGAGTGCAAGGAATTATTTCGCGATAGTTTGAAAGTAGACCTTCCATAGAATGAAAAACACCTATTTTCATTTTGACAGTCGTTTGCGAAATATTAAAAAAAAATCTTGAATTTTCCAAGTCTGGGGGATGAAATCACCCTGAAGGCAGGGTGTGCAAGAAATTATTTCTTTATAGATTGATAGTAGACCTTCCATAGAATGAAAAACATCTATTTTCATTTTGACAGTCGTTTGCGAAATATTAAAAAAAAATCTTGAATTTTCCAAGTCTGGGGGATGAAATCACCCTGAAGGCAGGGAGTGCAAGAAATGATTTCTCCATAGATTGAAAGTAGACCTTTTATAGAATAAAAACACCTATTTTTTATTTTGACAGTCGTTTGCGAAATAATAAAAAAAAAATCTTGAATTTTCCAAGTCTGGGGGATGAAATCACCCTGAAGGCAGGGAGTGCAAAGGAATTATTTCGCGATAGTTTGAAAGTAGACCTTCCATAGAATAAAAACACCTATTTTCATTTTGACAGTCGTTTGCGAAATATTAAAAAAAAAATCTTGAATTTTCCAAGTTTGGGGGATGAAATCACCCTGAAGGCAGGGGGTGCAAGAAATTATTTCTTTATAGATTGATAGTAGACCTTCCATAGAATGAAAAACACCTATTTTCATTTCGACAGTCGTTTGCGAAATAATAAAAAAAAATCTTGAATTTTCCAAGTCTGGGGGATGAAATCACCCCGAAGGCAGGGGGTGCAAGAAATTATTTCTTTATAGATTGATAGCAGACCTTCCATAGAATAAAAACAACCTATTTTTATTTGACAGTCGTTTGCGAAATATTAAAAATAAATCTTGAATTTTCCAGTCTGGGGGATGAAATCACCCCGAAGGCAGGGGTGCAAGAAATTATTTCTTGATAGGTTGAAAGTAGACCTTTTTATGAATAAAACACCTATTTTCATTTTGACAGTCGTTTGCGAAATATTAAAAAAAAAATCTTGAATTTTCCAAATCCGGGGGAGTTAAATCACCCCGAAGGCAGGGAGTGCAAGACATTATTTCTTTATAGATTGATAGTAGACCTTCCATAGAATGAAAAACACCTATTTTCATTTCGACAGTCGTTTGCGAAATAATAAAAAAAAAATCTTGAATTTTCCAAGTTTGGGGATGAAATCACCCTGAAGGCAGGGGGTGCAAGAAATTATTTCTTTATAGATTGATAGTAGACCTTCCATAGAATGAAAAACACCTATTTTTATTTTGACAGTCGTTTGCGAAATATTAAAAAATAAATCTTGAATTTTCCAAGTTTGGGGGATGAAATCACCCTGAAGGCAGGGGGTGCAAGAAATTATTTCTTTATAGATTGATAGTAGACCTTCCATAGAATGAAAAACACTATTTTTATTTTGACAGTCGTTTGCGAAATATTAAAAAAAAATCTTGAATTTTCCAAGTTTGGGGGATGAAATCACCCTGAAGGCAGGGGTGCAAGAAATTATTTCTTTATAGATTGATAGTAGACCTTCCATTGAATGAAAAACACCTATTTCATTTTGACAGTCGTTTGCGAAATAATAAAAAAAATCTTGATTTTCCAAGTCTGGGGGATGAAATCACCCCGAAGGCAGGGGGTGCAAGAAATTTTTCTTTATATATTGATAGCAGACCTTCCATAGAATAAAAAACACCTATTTTTATTTGACAGTCGTTTGCGAAATATTAAAAAAAAAATCTTGAATTTTCCAAGTTTGGGGGATGAAATCACCCTGAAGGCAGGGAGTGCAAGGAATTTTTCACGATAGTTTGAAAGTAGACCTTTTATAGAATAAAAACACCTATTTTTATTTTGACAGTCGTTTGCGAAATATTAAAAAAAAATCTTGAATTTTCCAAGTTTGGGGGATGAAATCACCCTGAAGGCAGGGGGTACAAGAAATTATTTCTTTATAGATTGATAGTAGACCTTCCATAGAATGAAAAACACCTATTTTCATTTTGACAGTCGTTTGCGAAATATTAAAAAAAAAATCTTGAATTTTCCAAGTCTGGGGGATGAAATCACCCCGAAGGCAGGGGTGCAAGAATTATTTCTTATAGATTGATAGTAGACCTTCCATAGAATAAAAAACACCTATTTTTATTTGACAGTCGTTTGCGAAATATTAAAAAAAATCTTGAATTTTCCAAGTTTGGGGGATGAAATCACCCTGAAGGCAGGGGGTGCAAGAAATTATTTCTTTATAGATTGATAGTAGACCTTCCATAGAATGAAAAACACCTATTTTCATTTTGACAGTCGTTTGCGAAATAATAAAAAAAAAATCTTGAATTTTCCAAGTCTGGGGGATGAAATCACCCCGAAGGCAGGGAGTGCAAGACATTATTTCTTTATAGATTGATAGTAGACCTTCCATAGAATGAAAAACACCTATTTTTATTTTGACAGTCGTTTGCGAAATAATAAAAAAAAAATCTTGAATTTTCCAAGTCTGGGGGATGAAATCACCCGAAGGCAGGGGGTGCAAGAAATTATTTCTTTATAGATTGATAGCAGACCTTCCATAGAATAAAAAAAACACCTATTTTTATTTTGACAGTCGTTTGCGAAATATTAAAAAAAAAATCTTGAATTTTCCAAGTTTGGGGGATGAAATCACCCTGAAGGCAGGGGGTGCAAGAAATTATTTCTTTATAGATTGATAGTAGACCTTCCATAGAATGAAAAACACCTATTTTTATTTTGACAGTCGTTTGCGAAATATTAAAAAAAAAATCTTGAATTTTCCAAGTTTGGGGGATGAAATCACCCTGAAGGCAGGGGGTGCAAGAAATTATTTCTTTATAGATTGATAGTAGACCTTCCATAGAATAAAAAAACACCTATTTTTATTTTGACAGTCGTTTGCGAAATATTAAAAAAAAAATCTTGAATTTTCCAAGTTTGGGGATGAAATCACCCTGAAGGCAGGGAGTGCAAGGAATTATTTCGCGATAGTTTGAAAGTAGACCTTCCATAGAATGAAAACACCTATTTTCATTTGACAGTCGTTTGCGAACCGTTAGAATTTCTGGAATTTTAGGAGTTTTAACCTCTAATTCTAGAGCCCCAGTAGAAATGTTCAAGAACAAGTTCTGAATGCATGTCATATTATAATGTGTTAGAAAACAAATTGTGGGTCCAGTTTTATAGACATTTGCTCTTTGTTTTAAACTATTGCCTTAGCCCTTAATACAGAACCTCATAAAATTGATGGTTCATTGATTGTGGAGAGTGATAAAGTAAAACAAAACTAATATGCACGATATGTTCTTGTGAAGGTGGAGTGAGAAGAAATGTAAACATATCATTACAATTGTTTTAATTGAACTGATCAGGTGTATGATGTTCTAATCAATCCATTCATGACAGAATCATGTCAAAACTCATGTTTTCCCTCCTTTTCTGCTGTGTGTTTCTTTATCGGGGAAAACTTTCCAAACTTGAAGAAATATCACAAACACAAACATAATGCTTATGGAATCATCAGAAGGCTGATGTAAGAAAATTAGGGTTCGCCTTGCATAAAAATCAAAATTTGCTGTATCGTCCTATAATATATTTATACTATAGGACGATACAGCAAAGCAGCAAGAAGATAGGTAGAAATGTTTTATGAACTCTTTACCAATTCTACAGTAGCAAGTACAGGTTTGTGAAATAATATGTTGTATGTGTACCTTATTAATGTTAAATGATCCTAAGAAGTAGAGAGAGCTTGTCGTATTCTGCTATCAAAACCTCCGATACAAATTTGGCGTAAGAGGTTAAAGCGACAATATGAATTACTTTCCTATATTTATTGAAGTATCTAAGATACAAGCCTTTCTTTTACTATTAGTTCCCTTCCAAACTCGTTTTCAAGATTTATTTTCATTTTGTTTTTCCTGAGGAAAGAAGTGATAACTATTGGCATATTCCATGACGACATCAGCGCCAAGGTGGCGAGAATCAAAGCTGAGCTAAGATAGTAGTAATGTAAACACTCTATTTTGGACAGATAAGTCATTGGAGTTTCATCGAAATTTTTACGAATAATCTGAAATTAATATGGAATTGGAATCTTTGTTGAATTATTTAGTGATTTAATAATTATTTCAATCATTTTATCACTAATATTCAAGTGTTAATCAATATAAAGGTTACAAGTCAGTAAGTCTAGTTGTAAATGTTGTCAATCTTAAACTATATTAAAAAAAATTTCTTTCAGTTCATTTATATCGTACATGTATACACGTATATGAAGTGAAGTGCAGCCGTTAGAATTTCTGGAAATTTTAAGAGTTTTAAACCTCTAATTCTAGAGCCCCAGTAGAAGGAGAAGTTTGAGAAGAAGTTCTGAATGCATGTCATATTATAATGTGTTGGAAAACAAATTGTGGGTCCAGTTTTTATAGACATTTGCTCTTTGTGTTTAAAAACTGTTGCCCTAGCCCTTAATACAGAACCTCATAAAATTGATGGTTCATTTTGTGGAGAGTAATATGAATTATTCATTACAAGGAATGAAAACCGAGGATATAAAATTCACTTTCTGTTATGTTTAGAAGTAAATTGTAAAATTTCACCGAAATGTTAGGTTATGTTATTGTTATGATGAACTGAAGTGATTGTGGAAATTAAACTGATTCTGTCAGAAAGCAACATCAGTTGGAAGTGATGCGCATCAGTTCAAAATCACAACATTGTCAAATAGAACGCGCATCAACTGATTTTACATCAGTTTGGAAGTGATGCGGCTCTTCAAATAGAAAGGGCCTATATTCAAGAGGATAACAATTCAATTTTCCCTTGAATATTTCTTCTAAACAAAAGTTTATGAACAATTACGAAATTATTACACTGAAATACGTTCAACGTCTTGTTTACTACTATCTTAGCTCTATTTCGATTTCAACCACCAGAGTGCGTATCGCTGGTCAGCAGAAGTCAGGCATATTCCATGACGATATCAGCACCAAGGTGGCGAGTTTCGAGCTGAGCTAAGATAGTAGTATGTAAACAGTCTTGTTTTTGGACAGATAAGTCATTGGAGTTTCATCGAAATTCCGAGCAATCCGACAAGTCCGATGTAATTGCCGAACGCAGTGAATATGTCCAATAAATATATAGATTTTCAGGAAAAACGTACAAAAACCTCTAACTCGCTATACTAATCTTGAAAATAGTACTGACAAACGTCAAAGTTTGTTTACAGTTCGCAGCGCCCTCAATGTTAATTGGATTCGCATATTCCATGACGATATCAGCGCCAAGGTGGCGAGAATAGAAGCTGAGCTAAGATAGTAGTAAATGTAAACAATCTTGTTTTGGACAGATAAGTTATTAGAGTTTCATTGAAATTTTTACGAATAATCTGAAAATTAATATGGAGTTGGAATCTTTGATGAATTATTTTTGATTTAATCAATATTTCAATCATTTTATAACTATATTCAAGTGTTTAATTAATAAAAGGTTACAAGTCAGTTGTAGATGTTGTCAATCTTAAACTATATTAAAAATTTCTTTTAGTTCATTAATATCGTACATGTAAACACGTATATGAAGTGAAGTGCAGCTGTTAGAATTTCTGGTTATTTAAGGAGTTTTAACCTCTAATTCTAGAGCCCCCCCCATAGAAGAAGTTCGAGAAGAAATTCTCAATGCATGTCATATTATAATGTGTTGGAAAACAAATTGTGGGTCCAGTTTTATAGACATTTGCTCCTTGTGTTTAAAAACTATTGCCCTAGCCCTTAATAAAGAACCTCATAAAATTGATGGTTCATTGATTGTGGAGAGTGATATTATTATAGTACCTAAAACAAAACCAATATGTACGATATGTTCTTGTGAAGGTGGAGTGAGGAGGAAATGTAAACATATCATTACATTTGTTTTTAATTAAATTGATCAGGTACATGATGTTCTAATCCATCCATGACAGAATCATGACAAAACTCATGGTTTTCTCTCCTTTTCTGCTGTGTGTTTCTTTATCGGGAAAAACTTTCTAAACTTGAAGAATTATCACAAACAGTATTAAAGTGCTTATGGAATCAGCAGAAGGCTGATGTAAGATAATAAGGTTCGTCTATAGAAAATATGCCTTGCTTAAAAAACAAATTTGCTGTATCGTCCTATAGTAGGGTGACCAGACGTCCGTCATTGCGACGCACAGTCCGTCAATCGTACGAGGAGTCCGTCATTGATAAGCGTCCGTCAAAACTCACAATCTTGAATTTAACTGTTAAAATCAGAGGAAATTTCTTTTTCCGTCGATCTCAAAATGACAAGTGATATGTGAACGAAATTTATCATTAATGACCCAATTTAATGCTCATTTCTGCTATTTTATTGTGCAATCCTCATGGCAACCGTACACAAAGTACTCAGAAGCACTACTTATTTGCAAAGTATTCAGAAGCACTACTTATTTCAAACAAGAATTTATACACAATTGATGTTGAGATCGTCGAAAAAATCTTGTAATCTTTGGTGGACCTAAAAAAAGGTCATCAATACCAACGAATCCTTTTTTTTGGGTTGTCCGTCATCGAACAACGATTGATCTGGTCAGCCTATCCTATAGTTTAAATCAAGAGATATGCAGAAAAATTTTATATACTATTTACCAATTCTGCAATAGTCAAGTACAGGTTTGTGAAAGGTAATCCTGTCGAATCCACAAATGCTGGTGGGTAGACCAGCGTGAAGCCAGCCACGAGTTCCAGCCACGAAACTGAGTAGCCCTTAAGTGCAGCCTGCCAGCGGAGTACGACGTTGGGGGGCGAATACGTAGCTGAAACGCGTGGCTGGCATTATGAATACTGGCCCGGGTTGCCTCTTATGATCGTGAAAACCTCATTAGTCTCTCAAAATGCAAGAAAATGCATTTTTGTTCTGACTAATCTATGCTGTATGATGTCCTTTATAAGAATAATATGAAAAGCGATTTTGTCGGGCAAAATTAACCCTTCACGAACCCTCTATTGTTTTCAAGGAAAATGTCATAAAATCTGAAAATTGGAGAAAATGAAATTTTTTTTGTGGAAATCTATGCTGCTTGATGTTTTCTATAAGAAAAATATACACTCGATTTTGTCGGGCAAAAATTAACCCCCCCCGAGCCCTACCATTGTGTTCAAAGAAAAGGTCATAAAATCTGGAAAAATTGGGAAAAATGAAATTTTTTTTGTGTGAATCTATGCTTCTTAACGTCCTCTATCAGAATAATATAACACTCGATTTTGTCGGGCAAGAATTGACCCCCCACGTGCCCCACTATTGTTTTCAAAGAAAATGTCATAAAATCTGAAAATTGGAAAAATGAATTTTTTTTTGTTTGTGAATCTATGCTACTTAACGTCCTTTATAAGAATAATATAACACTCGATTTTGTCGGGCAAAAATGAACCCCCCACGAGCCCCACCATTGTTTTCAATGAAACGTCATAAAATCTGGAAAATTGGAAAAAATTAAATTTTTTTTGTGTAAAACTATTCTCTCAACGGCCTCTATAAGAATAATATAACACTCGATTTTGTCGGGCAAAAATGAACCCCCCACGAGCCCCACCATTGTTTTCAAAAAAAATGTCATAAAATCTGGAAAATTGGGAAAAATGAAATTTTTTTTGTGTCAATCTATGCTACTTAACGTCCTCTATAAGAATAATATAACACTCGATTTTGTCAGGCAAGAATTGACCCCCCGAGCCCACCATTGTTTTCAATGAAAATGTCATAAAATCTGGAAAATTGGGAAAAATGAAATTTTTTTTGTGGAATCTATGCTTCTTAACGTCCTCTATAAGAATAATATAACACTCGATTTTGTCGGGCAAAAATTGACCCCCCACGAGCACCCATATTGTTTTCAAAGAAAATGTCATAAAATCTGGAAAATTGGGAAAAATGAAATTTTTTGTGCGAATCTATGCTTCTTATCGTCCTCTATCAAAATATATAACACTCGATTTTGTCGGGCAAATGAACCCCCACGAGCCTCACCATTGTTTAAAAAAAATGTCATAAATATGGAAAATTGGAAAAAATTCTTTTTTTTTGTGTAATCTATGCTACTCAACGTCCTCTATCAGAATAATAACACTCGATTTTGTCGGGCAAAAATTAACCCCCCACGAGCCCCACCATTGTTTCGAAGAAAATGTCATAAAATCTGGAAATTGGGAAAAATGAAATTTTTTTTGTGCGAATCTATGCTTCTTAACGTCCTCTATCAAATAATATAATACTACTCGATTTTGTCGGGCAAGAATTGACCCTCCACGAGCCCCACCATTGTTTTCAATGAAAATGTCATAAAATCTGGAAAATTGGGAAAAATGAATTTTTTTTGTGTGAATCTATGCTTCTTAACGTCCTCTATAAGAATAATATAACACTCGATTTTGTCGGGCAAGAATTGACCCCCTACGAGCCCCACCATTGTTTTCAATGAAAATGTCATAAAATCTGGAAAATTGGGAAAAATGAATTTTTTTTTGTGCGAATCTATGCTTCTTATCGTCCTCTATCAAAATAATATAATACTCGATTTTGTCGGGCAAGAATTGACCCCCTACGAGCCCCACCATTGTTTTCAATGAAAATGTCATAAAATCTGGAAAATTGAAAAATATTAAATTTTTTTGTGTAAATCTATTCTACTCAACGGCCTCTATAAGAATAATATAACACTCGATTTTGTCGGGCAAGAATTGACCCCCCACGAGCCCACCATTGTTTTCAAAGAAAACGTCATAAAATATGAAAAATTGAAAAAAATGAATTTTTTTTTGTGTGAATCTATGCTTCTTAACGTCCCCTATCAGAATATATACCACTCGATTTTGTCGGGCAAGAATTGACCCCCCACGAGCACCTATTGTTTTCAAAGAAAATGTCATAAAATCTGCGAAATTGGAAAAATTTAATTTTTTTTTAGGCAATATATGCTCTTAACTTCCTCTATAGAATAATATAACACTCGATTTTGTCGGGCAAAATTAAACCCCCACGAGCCCCACCATTGTTTTCGAAGAAAATGTCATAAAATCTGGAAAATTGGAAAAATGAAATTTTTTTGTGCGAATCTATGCTTCTTATCGTCCTCTATCAAAATAATATAACACTCGATTTTGTCGGCAAAAATGAACCCCCCACGAGCCTCACCATTGTTTAAAAAAAATGTCATAAATATGGAAAATTGGAAAAAATTAATTTTTTTGTGCGAATCTATGCTTCTTAACGTCCTCTATCAAAATAATATACACTCGATTTTGTCGGGCAAGAATTGACCCTCCACGAGCCCCACCATTGTTTTCAATGAAAATGTCATAAAATCTGAAAAATTGAAAAAATGAATTTTTTTTGTGTGAATCTATGCTTCTTAACGTCCTCTATCAGAAAATATTATACCACTCGATTTTGTCGGACAAGAATTGACCCCCACGAGCCCCATATTGTTTTCAAAGAAAATGTCATAAAATCTGGAAAATTGGAAAAAATTAAATTTTTTTTGGGCAAATATATGCTACTTAAACGTCCTCTATTTAGTATTATATATTTGCCCAAAAAAAATTTTTTTTTTTTCAATTTTCCAGATTTTATGACATTTTCTTCGAAAACAATGGTGGGGCTCGTGGGGGGTTAATTTTTGCCCGACAAAATCGAGTGTTATATTATTCTTATAAAGGACGTTAAGTAGCATAGATTCACATAAAAAAAATTCATTTTTTCCGATTTTCCAGATTTATGACATTTTCTTCGAAAACAATGGTGGGGCTCGTGGGGGTTAATTCTTGCCCGACAAAATCGAGTGTTATAATATTTTTATAGAGGACGTTAAGTAGCATAGATTCACAAAAAAAAATTAATTTTTTCCAATTTTCCAGATTTTATGACCTTCTCTTTGAAAACAATGGTGGGGCTCGTGGGGGGTCAATTCTTGCCCGACAAAATCGAGTGTTATATTATTCTTATAGAGGCCGTTGAGTAGAATAGATTTACACAAAAAAATTAATATTTTTCAATTTTCCAGATTTTATGACATTTTCATTGAAAACAATGGTGGGGCTCGTAGGGGTCAATTCTTGCCCGACAAAATCGAGTATTATATTATTTTGATAGAGGACGATAAGAAGCATAGATTCGCACAAAAAAATTTCATTTTCCCAATTTTCCAGATTTTATTGCATTTTCTTCGAAAACAATGGTGGGGCTCGTGGGGGGTCAATTCTTGCCCGACAAAATCGAGTGTTATATTATTCTTATAGAGGACGTTAAGAAGCATAGATTCACACAAAAAAAATTTCATTTTTCCCCATTTTCCAGATTTTATGACATTTTCATTGAAAACAATGGTGGGGCTCGTGTCAGTGGGGGTCAATTCTTGCCCGACAAAATCGAGTGTTATATTATTCTTATAGAGGACGTTAAGAAGCATAGATTCACACAAAAAAATTTCATTTTTCCCAATTTTCCAGATTTTATGACATTTTCATTGAAAACAATGGTGGGGCTCGTGGGGGGTCAATTCTTGCCCGACAAAATCGAGTGTTATATTATTCTTATAGAGGACGTTAAGTAGCATAGATTGACACAAAAAAAATTTCATTTTTTCCAATTTTTCCAGATTTTATGACATTTTTTTAAAACAATGGTGGGGCTCGTGGGGAGTTCATTTTTGCCCGACAAAATCGAGTGTTATATTATTCTTATAGAGGACGTTAAGAAGCATAGATTCACACAAAAAAAATTTCATTTTTCCCAATTTTCCAGATTTTATGACATTTTCTTTGAAAACAATGGTGGGGCTCGTGGGGGGTTAATCCTTGCCCGACAAAATCGAGTATTATATTATTCTGATAGAGGACGTTAAGAAGCATAGATTCACACAAAAAAAATTTCATTTTTCCCAATTTTCCAGATTTCATGACATTTTCTTTGAAAACAATGGTGGGGCTCGTGGGGGGTCAATTCTTGCCCGACAAAATCGAGTGTTATATTCTTTATAGGGACGTTAAGAAGCATAGATTCACACAAAAAAAATTCATTTTTCCAATTTTCCAGATTTTATGACATTTTCATTGAAAACAATGGTGGGGCTCGTGGGGGTCAATTCTTGCCCGACAAAATCGAGTGTTATATTATTTTGATAGAGGACGATAAGAAGCATAGATTCGCACAAAAAAAATTTCATTTTTCCCAATTTTCCAGATTTTTATGACATTTTCATTGAAAACAATGGTGGGGCTCGTGGGGGGTTA
>CM024241.1:91450196-91607120 GCA_013421045.1 Propylea japonica
TGCACATACGAATCACTTCGGGCGTTTTCGGAAACTTACTCAGGGTTACTAATGGATTCATTGGTTCACGTGACGGATCTAATCGGATCACGGACCCGGGTTCTAAGTTTACGAACACATCAGGTCTAGGATTTGAAAAGACAGTCGTATCAATAACATATCCGAATATTGTATGGATTCATTTTTTCAGTTCCAGTTCATTTTCGGATTGTCACTAGCTTTGTTTGCATTTATTGGCTTTTGTGAAATATTTCTTATAATTTCTGGTGTGACCTTCCATGTTAAATGTTATTTTTAAGTACCTGGGTTAAAGAAGTATTTTTTCAGATCCAGTTCAATTATTGAGCGTCTCTAGCTTTACTTGGATTTATTGACTTCTGTAAAATCTTTCTTATAATTTCTGGTGTGCCTTCGCATGTTCAATGTTATATTTGGGCACTCATGTTAAAGAAGTAAAAAGGCTTTAGCTTTAATACAGAACCACACATTTTACACCGAGCCAAATTCTTATCTCTTTCTATAATGTATTCAGCTGTTTCTGCTTCTGATCCACACAGTCTGCGAATCTCATCTGCCCTTCAGCAGTTCCACCATCACCCGAATCTCAGCTCGTGACAGCTTCCTGAGGTTTCTGGTATATGTAAGTGAAATCATCACGAATGTTTTTGGCTTTAAGTTCAGAAGTGATAACCATTGGAATACCTCAATATATCTAAAGCTCTTTACATTCTCAAGATAAATGCTAATATTGTCATCATGGCCAACCAGAAGGTACTTTTCTATATGTATTAGATCATTTTGAAGTTTCTTCTCGAAATGGCTCAAGGAAGGCTTCTTAATAGCAGCATATCATGAAGAAAAACAGTATAAACGTTCCCCAAATAGACATGAAGACGACACTAGACATCAACACACAAAACGCAATTTTCAGTACCAATCTCCATACTATATCCGCTGTCATACACCCCATGAATAATTCCGCAAACCTGCCAGTCTCTGCAGCATCACCATTCCAAAACTATTCTTTTCCCCATTCGCCATCATTAATCTTACTTTATAGTCTGAACAATTCATGCAAAACTCGGCATTATCCAGCACAGTTGCCGGGATCGACGGACTTATCTTAGGAGGCCTCGATTACCGCGTAAATCGCCTGTCATTTGTTTCGCCGTTGCGACGCTGGAACGCACAGGTGCATACCGGGGCAATTTGGGCAGGATTTACTGCCAACAGACCAACTCTCACTTCGTCCGAGTTTTTCTTGCCCCCCTGTTTCTTACCTGATTGTGTTCATTAAGAGCTGGCGCTTTAACAAATCGTGCCGGATAAAAAATGCGCAATTAAGTGGAATCGAGGGCTGGGGGTCTTCATTAGAGGCTTAGGAAAAATCGGGCTATTAGGAAGAGTGAATAGATTAGACGCTGTGTGCGTTTTGTCTTAATTGGAGTTACTTAATCCGGTGTTACTGGAGTGATAAGGATTACGGCAGTAAAATTTGTCCTTCGTTCAGATGCTGGAGATATAAATGAGAAAAAATTTCATTTGCTTGATTGTTATGATGATCTAAATTGATGGTTAAGCTTCAGATCTCGGAACCTTAATAATTTTCTGAAATGATTCCAGTGAATGAATTTTATGTGAGTCATGGAAGTAATGGATTTAAAATCACGAAAAGAAGCTGGAGAAGGTCGAAACATTTGATGAATGTTTTCTACAATGTATGGAAACAAACAAATGAAAAAAATTAAGTAAGAGAATCGTCTCAGGATGGTAGCATTCAATTCAAAAAAAGGTTTTGATTCAGCGTTGCCTAGATTACCTACCTGTGCCTTATTCTCGGGAAGCAGAAAGATGCTGAGAACTTATCTTGCTTACCACTTCGTTCACATCCATTGATTATTATTATTTCATTTATTGAAAATATGAAAAAAATCTCGAATGGATCGAAACAATGTCTGGATAATGCCGGGTTTAGCATGAAATTGTTCAGACTAAAAAGATGCAAATGGCAAATGGGGAAAAGGATAGTTTTGGAATGATGATGCTGCAGAAACTAGCAGGTTTCTGAAAGTATTCATGCGGTGTATGACAGTGGATATGGTTGCAAATGTATGGGGATGATGCTTGAAAAATTGCGTTTCGTGTGATGAAGTGTCGTGTCTTCATGATTCGTTTTGAGAAGGTTTAGAACAATTTCAAGGAAGAAACTTCAAATTATCTCTTCATGTTTTGAAACGTACCTCCTTGAATGGCTGTCACTTGATTATTCCAGGTTGTTATCATTCGAATTCGAAAGATAACTAACGTTGCCAAGTGAACCTGTTATTCCAGGAAAATATATGAAACAAGTATTGAACAACGTCGTTATCTTTCGATGGCAAGATTTCTATAGAAACAAGTGAAGTTACTTGTATGAATGCTATGGATGATGCCTAAAAATGTTACAAAATGAACCTACTTGTGCAAAAATGAAATTCAAATGTCAATCAAATTAAGTGGTGAAGTTTCGAGAACTATAACTGAAATAAATAACTTGAAGGCTCTTCCACTATTCGCCGAAAGTTGATAACAATAGTATGATATAGATCGAAAAACTACAAATAAAACTATCTTTTTCCCGACCAGATTCGGATCGATATGAGAAACCCACACAGAAAATCAGTGATACTTCCTGTAAAGGGGAAATATAGCCGAGTGATGCAATAAAATATGAATGTTATAGGTATAAGATTGACAGGCAACACAGGGACTTGTACGGAATGGTTATGAGGCAGTAAACCATGTACATAATTTGGAACATGATTTCAAGGGTTCATATATAGGGTTGGTCCGTTTGAATTCGAACGAAAAAGGATCTTTCTATAGGGGCAAGGTATGAATAACATATAAGATAGGAAGCAGTAGGATAGTCGATAGTGATTCCTTTTATATGAATATGGGAACATCTTCAGCACTGATGAGTATTAGGTACTATAAATGATCTAGTATTGAATGTCCTTATATCTGGGCAGTTCATTATAGGGGAATAAAAAATTAAGTGATATTAATGACTCAACATGTTTCGAACTATAAAAGCTTATCATCAGAAGAAAAAAAAACACAAAAGTGAAGCTAAAAATAAAAACTCGTGAAGAAAGGACAGCAAAGCCAAATATAAAACATCAGAAATTATATAAAATAAATTAACTAACTTTAAAAAACAGAGACAAAGAAGGATAAGTTGAAACAATTAAAATAGATATAAAATCAATTTAAAAAAATATTAATAAAAAATAGTAAATACAAAAAACTGTGACATAACAAATCAAAAAATTGAAAAAAGACAGAATGTCACCAGTAAAAACTTGCAGGTAATCTTCAAAAATAATCCACTGGATGCTTGATGAAGTCATTTTCCGTTTTTAGCTTCACTTTTGTGTTTTTTCCTTCTGAAAATGAGCTTCTTATGGCTCGAAACATATTGAGTCATTAAAATCACTCAAATGTTTTATCAGGAAAAGTGTTTTATTTCCCTATAATTACTATGAATGAATTTCAACACGAAACAGTGACCTAATCAATACAATTAAACAGATTCTATTTTCACAGATATTGAATCGCACTGCTAGGGATCTCTGCTGACCTAGGAGTGCCGTAACACCATAAAGCAACTTGCCGAAAATTCATGACGATTTCATCTGCTGACTTTTCCATACGGTTCAAATAATGCTAACAGGGCACAGTCGGTACAAACATTATTTGAACCGTCAGCAGATGAGATTTGCAGGCTTTGGGGATCAGAAGAAGAAACAACTGAACAAGAGGTAACGGCGAAGGCTCTTAAGGAGATTGTCAGTTTTATCAACGTCATTGATGACCTTCTGGTGTTTCCATGAATGGACAAAAGATCTACCTACAGAGACTCTCTGTTACATGGCCACAGTTACTGGCAGGCTAACCTAGCCATAATGATCTCAGTTCAAATGATAATAGTTTGGCCCAAATGTCTGTAGGGTTTGAATTTTGAGCTGGAGTTGATCTTGAACGATTCGCTTGGATTCACTGATTATACGAGGTCAAAAGTTATTATATCGGGCCAACTTTACACACTCTAACTAGCGCACAAAAAGATCTAAAGACTTGAAGATTTTTCTTTGTAGGGCTTACATTGTCTCATAATAAATCCAAGCTGCAAAGAAAGCACCCTTTAGCGGTCAGATATATCTTTCGCGAAAATTGAGGGACGTGGAAGTATTGAGATAAGTTATTTGTGTAGGCCCTCAAAAACTCACTTTATTAACTTAGGATGCGTATTGGAATGTTTTTTCGTGTATTTATTATTGCAATAACAATAATTATTATAAGTAGGTACAGTGGAACTTCCCTATAAAGAACGTCTGTATTACGAATTGCTCTGTATAACGATTTTTGAACGAGACATTGCACCTTGAACCCAAATTCCATGTTGAAAACACAAACAAACGAACTAAATTCTTTCTATAACGAAATATTCGAAGAACATCACTTTTTGAATGGGTATTGGTAAGAAGGTATAAGGGTGGGTTCTTTCCGAAATTTTTCCGAACGTACGTAATAAATCCTAACCTTAAACTAAATCATTACGGCGGGCGGAGAGATCCATCTGAAACAGTTTTAAATACACGCCTAGCTGTTTGGTTTCAATCTAACCATTACGCTAGTGTAAAAGTTGTGCGAAAATGTCTAAAAGGAAGTTCTCAAGATCAAATGATAAACTTAAATTTATCAAGATAAAGAAAAAATGACAAACAAAAAAATTCTTTGCCTTTAAGGAGGCTAATCTAACAAATTTATCAATGAAGTCGAACGCGACATTGCAGACTATAGAAACAAATTTTCTGTATAATTAAATTTCTTTATAACGAATTATTTTCGTGGATTTAGCGCTTTCGTTATAGGGAAATTCCACTGTATATTCATATTGTAATTTGAGCTCTCAAATTCCGAAAATATGATTATTTCACACTTCAGTAGCAGAAAATTCAAAAAGTATCACCACCAACAGACCATACTGTATTACAATATTTGAGGGCTTACAGCTGAACTCTCGTCAAATATTTTAGAATCGTAATATCGAATAGCAGCTGCTGTCCGATTCATGTACGTGCCCGAGATTTAAATCGGCCGGGTAGATTAAACTAGAAAATGGAAATCTTTTTTCTCGCACATGTGTTCACGGTCCATATCATTCCATCGAGTTATGGGCTTCATGAACTTTCATTTTGGGGGAAACATATGGAATTTGGGTATCTCATATCCACTTATTAAGCGTGGGTTATTTGATATGAATGGGATTGAGAGGGGAAGAAGAACATTCCGGAAATGGGATATGTATATTGGAAAATTGAAAGGAGGAATCGGGCTTCATAAAATTCTATGTTATCATAATTGATTTGATAGGTTTGAGTTTTTTTTCGTGTGATAGAAAAGGATCCGAACTTTTATTATTTCATTGTTTTTAACTTGATTTGATATAATTACACAGTCTGAAGATGGATTAGAGAACCACAAAATTTATCACCAAATAATCATATGAAAGTTTCTCTGAAGATGGCCTCAACAAGGGTTATAACATCGAGATATAATAGAGAGGAGACGCTATGACATACAATTGAGTAAGGAAAAATAGTACACGGGGCTAAGTCGGGGACCAATATGGCGGAAAGTTCAGGGTTGAATTAATTTGCCAGTTTTTTCTGTTCACAAATTTTACCCAAAAATACGACGTGTTGGATCTTTAGGGATCCTGTTCAAATAAAGTAAATTGAATATCACATCAACAATTTTTCTTCAGGCAATAATAAACACACATAAAAAGATATCAGATTACGAAGACAGACTCGCAAAAATTTTGAATGCGGATCTGTTCAGTACTCATCCCTACCTGTGATATGTTTTTCCTCCAATTTTCTTCTTATCTGTCTCTTCTCTGCTTGAAGAAAGCCTTACAGCACACGATACCATTTTATTGTATATTATTAAGCAAAAAATTCACAACTTAACTAGAAAAAGGCTCAAGAATCACAATTCCTCCAGAAAATTCAACGATTGTCAAATTTGATATTAAGTTGGTAGTAATATGGCCGATCTGATACCACGTTTATTTCAATGATGGCAACTCTATACTATCCTATCTCTATGGGTTATAACTATCACTAATGAGAATAATGTTTCAAACAAAATTCAATCAAATGATCAAAATCAACCTCCTAACAATGTGCCATCCTATTAACAAATTCCTGAGTCACTCTTTCCACCATAGTTCACAGTCATCAATAATTTTTTGTCTCAATTACTGCAAGCATGTTGGTCGTAAACACGTGATTTTAGATTACCCTAAAGGGAAAATCTAACGGGCTTAGAAATGAGCTCTGACGCCTCAGACCCTTCAGCTTTCTGAATTGAATTCAACTTTTCAAAAGATCATAATCAATCAAGCAAACTGTACAAAATCATTTATTTTTCTCATGCATCATTTCATACAATTTACTTCTATTGTCTCCCAAGAGTATATCTGGACAATCAAATTCGATTATTCTTCCACTTTCTATCACCATTATTCTGTCCGAATCCAGAACTGTATGAACACGATGAGCAATGGTTAAAACAGTACAATCCTTGAAATGCTTCCTTATCACTTTCTGAATCATCTGGTCAGTTCTAAAACAGAAGGACTTCGTAGAAAAATTCCCGGGGCGTTCAATATATTGTGAACCTTCGAATAGGTGGAGCCACAAACGAAAAACCGCCTTTTTAACATTGGTCATCTTTCAAACACCTACTGTCAAAGTTTAAGCCAAATCATCAATAAATTTATTTGATTTGAGTGCCTGAAGCGAACCACCCCAGTAATTTTTTGAAAAATGGAAAAATATGAATACAGAACAGTGATTAAGTTGCTTCAATGGGTGGAATACACCAAAGAGAGCAAAGAGACAATGAACTACGCCTAAAAATGCTTTCCCATCCACCCCAGATTCACCCCCAAGCGATTTTTTATCTGTCGTCAAACTTGAAGAGACGATGAGTTCAATTGGGAAACTGAAGCATATTTTGGCAACTCCGACAAATATGTATTCGGCTAGGAGGATACTATGTAAATGTGAAGATGTGAAGAATAAATAGTAATTTTGACAAAAATCGTTCATTTTCTTTGTTAGGTTCACTATTTATATTGAACGCCCTAATACTTATATCACAACGACAGCTTCCATTAATGAATATCAAAGTTCACTTACTCGATATCCATATTAGACGTAGCCTCATCTATCAAAATAATTTTATTCTTTCTCAAAATAGTTCGAGCCAAACATATCAACTGCTTCTGTCCTATACTCAAATTAGATCCCCCTCCTATGATTTGATCGTCCAAACTGTTAATACCGGAGGATGCAGAAGTCCAATTCACTTCCTTGAGAGACTGGTAAAGGGCGTAGTCATCGAATCGCTCGAAGGGATCCAAATTATACCTCAGGGATCCAGAAAAAAGGACAGGATCTTGTGGTATAACTGATATTCGGGAACGAATGATATTCACTGAAAGATCCTGAATATTCTTGGAATCGATTCTTATTTCCCCCTTCACGTTTGCCAGTTTAAGTATTGAGGCAACCAAGGAGGATTTACCTCCACCAGTTCTACCAACTATACCAATCTGAAAATATAAATATACTTAACAAAATACAGCTTTGGAAATTCACATCGGAAACATAGGAAATTCAATGCATCAGAGAGAGAGAGAGAGAATTTTGCGGTACAGTTGACCAGTGCTATAATGAAAAGGTTCATGTGATTCGTAACTCTCTGAATGAACGAGCGACTGGAATATTGTAGTTTGGTCTCTCTTATCGTTAAGAATGGCAGTGTGGATGGGAACTTGCAGTACTCGCATCGAGTATTACGCGCAGCCTGACACATTTACTGAATGCGTCGGACTGCCCATGTTAGTCGATTTGAGAGAGACAATCATATTATTTGTACATTGGACCATCCATCGCGTCAAACTAAAGCGAAACATAGCATGTAAAACTGTCCAGTATATCACTGTCCAACTGCATGGCAAAATACTCTCTAAGCCAGGCCCCACACCGGACATACAATTGCATCCAGGACACAGTTTTTGCGCTACATTTGCGTTTTGCGAAAATGTGGTTTGCATTTGCACACCAAAGATTCATTTGTTTTCTAGTTGAAGTGTAGTGAACAATGTCAGCCTCATGCTCAGATGATGATGATTTCCTAATGTGGCAATTAATGCGAGGAGGAGAAGACGTTATTGGGTCCACCCGTATAATGACAATTGGGCAACCTCAGGAAATTTCGAATATTCTTAGAAACTGAAGAACGACAAAGAAAAATTTCAAATGTACTATCGAATGACGACAAATCCATACAAAATACAACCCCAGTTATTCTTTCATTACTATAATTTTTCAGATTGTAGTCGTACAATTATTCCTTTCAATTTCCACAATAAAACTTATGTTGAAATCCACACTGTCTTTCATTTTCCCGATTAAGTCTCCTATCCTGCCACAAAAAACGATTTTGTTGGATCGTGCAAATATGCGTCTTACTGACTGCTTCGCGACAAATTGCGCTACGCCGCAAAAGTATCTCTGGTATGCGAGTACTCATAAGGATTCAAAAGTATGATATTCTAATAATCCACATTTGTGACGACACAAATGTGGCGCCGCAAATATATGTCCGGTGTGCGGGCCTTATGCATTGAATATCTTATGTTTCCAAGGTGAATTTCCAAACATGTAGATGTAAAGGAGAGAATGAAGAAAAGAAATGAACTCAACATCAGAAAATACAAAACCACTAGAGAAAACTCTAACTTTTAAAGATCCAAACACCTACCTTCTGAAACATAGATAAATTGAAAATAGTAATCATCGAAATGAATACAATCTTTAATTTATAGGCTCGCAGAACCTTCTTCAGGCGGACTGTTTCAAAATTTGTTAGGTTAGCCTCCTTAAAGGCAAAGAATTTTTTTGTTTGTCATTTTTTCTTTATCTTAAAATCACTTGGCTTCACAGTCACGAAAAAAATTGGGTGTTTCCATCACTCGGAGAAACTTGCATGAAGGCTCTGATTTAGGGCCACTTCTAACATCTCAAAGAGTGAAGAGGAAGTAGGTAATCAGTGCTATCAGCATGCGATCTGTGATGACTAAACTTCTCATTTGACACTACTTGATGTCACCATCTGTAATTTGCTACTCGATATCTTCTTACAAGTAGTCTTAAATGAAGAAGTTTTTCAATAGGATGTTGTCTCTGAGGGATATGGGACACTGACGAGGCCTAATGAGGCCGAAACCAGTCTGTCTCTTCCCTCATTGACAACATCTTGAATAATCATCCCAGTCCGCCTGAAGAAGGTTCTGTGAGCCTATAAATTGGAATTTGTATTCATTTCGATGATTACTATTTTCAATTTATGTGTTTCAAAATTTGTTAGGTTAGCCTTCTTGAAGGCAAAGAATTTTTTTGTTTGTCATTTTTTCTTTATCTTAAAACCTACCTTCTGTCCTGATTGTACATCAAAATTCAAGTCTTTGAGAACAGGCTCGGAGTAGTCATCATACTGTACTTGAACATCTTCGAAAGAAATGTTTCCGAATTGAGGCCAATCTTCTTCTACGTTTTCGCTTGTGTCCGCTATAGTCTCTTGAGGGAGGTCCTGGTACTCTTGTATACGCTCAACAGCCACCAAATTATTATTAGCTTGAACGCACTGTATAATACAGAATTGCAAGTAAGTGGTGAAAGCCATTGATTGAGTGATTGCTAGTCCAATTTGGCTCCCATTAAGATGAATCACTAGAAAAATTATTGTTCATCAATTTAGATACTCGATAAGAAATAAAACTGCGAAAGATAATTTTATCAGTAAATACTCACTTTCTTGCATGAAAAAACAACTAACCGTCACAAGAGATATGAAAATAGTTGTAACAAACTCCACAGCAAAACTGAAGGCATGGGTTATCGTATAAAACATATAAAGACTACTGGTGTATCTATTCTGATTTTTGGTATATTCCTTTTCCATGAAACTCTGAGCATTCGCTGCTCTTATGATGGACAAACCTTGAATTGTTGATCTCATTTGAGTAAGTACAGGTCCCATTACTGCAAATATTTTATTTCAAACACAGATATGGAATTTGAACAGGTGAGCACTTACAGTGTCCCTCTAGTCTCTTTATATTCTTTGATGTATAAACAAAAACTTTTATGAAATGGCCGAAAATTGCAGTGAATGCTATTACCACAATTATAAGGTAAGGATTCACATATCCAATTAGTAGTATTCTAGCTAGTATACCTAGAACAACCTGTGAAGTATTGGTTAAGATCTGGAAAATTAGGTGTAACATGCTCAAAAACTCACCATACAAGATTCTAGTATTGTGCGTGGCAAAATCTCATCCACTGCACCTAAATCCTTAGAAAACCTACTCAAAATTTGGCCAGTATCAACTTTCTCGAAGAAACCCATCTTGCAATGAACTACCTTGTGGAGAATCTCTGTATGTAACGTTTTAGAACTTCTCATAACCACCATGGCATAAGTTACAGCTCGTACTATAGAAGTCACAAGGAGTACCAAAAGAATCGCTACGAATATAAACAGATACAAATGTCTTCCGGAAATTACAGTTACGTGATGACCAAGTGTTATATTGTGAAAAAAATGTTTGCCTTCTTCCCTGTGGGTCCAATAAGTTATGAAGAGGAAAACAGAGGATTCTGTTATCTGGGTGATGATGAATATGGAGAATACCAGGAATACGATGCACAGGCTGTTTCCACTTGTTAAATAGGTGAGTAAATCAGATTGTTTCCTTGTAGGTTTAATCATCGATGCAATCTTTTCTGTTGATTTTTCACTCATCTGAAATAATAATATTTCATTCTGAAGAAAGTAAGACTATATGAGGTTTTGGCTGATGAAAGCGTTTATGCAGGTTTGAAAACATAGGATATTCAATGCATCAGACAGAGACTTTTGCTGTCCAGTTGAACAGATGTATTTTAGAAAGATTCACGTGGTGTAACCGACTGAATCCAGTCATCTAAATGCAATAATGTAGTGTTGTCTCTTTCTTAACGTTGTCAGTGGCAGTATCGTAGAAAACCTGCAGTACGGGCATCGAATTATTCAATGTGACAGGCTGCCCGTGATACTCAATTCAAGTACTTGGGGTTGCCTACCATAAAGCCTGAACAAAGCCACTCCCAACACTGTATTATTGTAATCAGACAACTGGATTCAGTCAGTCACATCTTTGTGTAAATTTCCAAACATGTAGGGATATTAGAGCGTTAGTTTTTTTATTGACATGTAAATACTTCATTTACACCGAATAACATTCCGACATATGAGTTCAGACGTTTCTATCGAAATGAACAAATAAAAATGAGGTGAACTCACTCAATTTCTCTCAAACTGTTTCCAAAATCCCTTACTGAACCTACCTTTGGTACATGTGATATTTTAGAAGCTGTTACTGCACTCTCCTCTGCTTGAGAACAATTTTTCGACAGAAAGTCTGAAGAAAAATATCCTTCTTTCTCCAACTCTTCGAAACTGTTTTCCTTCTCTACTCTTCCCTAGAAAATCAACAGTTTTCCTCCTATTTCACTGAAAATTCAGATACAGGAACATTTCTTAATTTATTATTCGAGTATTATCAAGGATAAATTTATATATTATTCATAAATTGAATGCATTTACTTGATACAATTTAAATAAGAATTCTGCAGTTGCCTTCACCAACTACTAAAGAGTTTTCCAATAAGAGGTGTTATTTTGAATAGTCCGCTATTTAGGTAGATGTCACGTTTGAAGCTGTCATTTTTGGCATTTGACAAGTAGAAACTACGCCATTAGTAAACATGGAACGACAGACGCTTCAAGAACTCATTGAAATGATTAAAATTCACTATAAAAATGGTGAAAATATGGCAGACGGTTCGTAATACTCGAACATTTTTGGGTCGTCGTGAAGCACCTTGTTGGACCATAATAAAGATATTGGTAAAAAAAAATCGAGCTGTTGGGACAAGTTAGTGATGGGAAGAATGAAACCCGTGAACGTCGCTCAAGAACAGCCAAGAATATTGCTGCTGTAGCCGAAGGTGTTGAATAAAACCCAGGTTTGTCCATTCCTCGTCGTTCTTTGGAATGAGGCATTCCACAAACGTCATTACACCATATTTTGCATAAAGATTTGAGTCTTAAGGCTTATAAAGTTCAGTTAACACAAGAACTCGAGCCTACGTTCCACACAAGCAACGAATCCGTTGATCTTTTGCGGGAAAAGTTTCCGGACCGTGTTATCTCTCGAAGAGGTGATCACAATTGGCCACCGAGATCTTGTGATTTAACACCTTGCGACTTCTTCCTTTGAGGCCACGTGAAAGAGAAGGTCTACGCCAATAACCCAGCATCAATTCAAGACCTCAAAGATGGAATTCGTGAGGCTATCGAGGACATAGCGCAGCCACTTTGCGAGATTTGGTTATGGAAAATTTCATTAAAAGGATATGGTCCTGTAAGCGTGGTCGTGGTGGTTATTTGCCTAATGTTATTTTCCACTATTAACGGCATAGCTTCTTTATAATTAAATAAACATCCGATCATTTATATTGGAAAATGGCAATTTTCTTTGAATATCAAAATAACACCTCTTATTGGAAAACGCTTTATAGTATTGATGATTCACTCACCGAATTAAAGATCACAACACGATCACATGTCCTGAGATGATTCTTGTTATGTGTAACTAGTATCCTACATTTGTTCTTCAGGAAACCCATAATACATTCTTTCATTAGAAAATTGGCAACATTGACGTCCACAGAAGAAAGAGGATCATCGAACATATAAATATCCACATCTCGATATATGGCTCGAGCCAAGTTGATCCGAGATTTTTGGCCACCGCTTAGGCAAATACCGCAATCACCTACTAGTGTCCTATCATGTTGTGGTAAATGATCGAAATCAGATTCCAATCCACAGACCCTTATGACCTCTGCATATCGCTGGTCATCTAGAGGCTCGTTAAACAGGATGTTTTGCATAATAGTACCAGGAAAAAACCAAGGATCCTGAGATGCATAGGAAATTGATCCATTTGTGGATAAGGAACCTGAATTTATGGTTTCGCCTGAAAAAATTATCTCGATGATAGAACCTTATTCTCAACGAGATTATTGATATTGAAATAAATATAACATATAGTCATTATCAGTACCATTTCGACAATTATACAGGGTGTCCCGGAAAATGTGTGAAATCTCTCGGATTCAGATAGAACATAAAAAATGAAGATGACAAGTTCCCATAATTTTTTTCCTAGCAGCCCTCCCTACGAAGATAGGACCTCCTAAATAGCGCTGCTGGAAATCCATTTTAGTGAAATAAGTTTCAAACTACTCGATATAATTTGATGAAAATGTGATATGATTAATAGTATCAAGGACTGGTTCAGTTTACCAGAGGCGGACTGGGTTGTACATTTTAATGCTTACATTTTTAACACCCTGTATGATGAGGTGCTGAAAAAAACAAATTTAAATACCTAGAACATTAAGCTAAAGAAAAGGTACTCTTGTTCAGTGTCCATAAAACGAACCGTTTTCAAAAAAAATTAATGAAAATTGAAATTTATTCCACAAAAATGAATTTCCAGTGGCGTCATATGGGAGGTCGTATCTTCGTAGGGAGATACAGGGTATTATGGGAACTTGTTATCTTAATTTTTATGTTCTATCTGAATCCGAGAGAATTTCCACATTTTCCGTGGACACCCTGTATAATTTAAAAATGGCTGCAAAGAATCAACGAGTCAAAATCAATGAAACAGATGAATAACAATAGTATATTTTGCAACAGGCGTATAATGATAGTTTTTGTTCACGAGATGAAGTTTAGCCTACAAGCCGTAGGTGTATGGTCTAAAATCTAAATAACAGAGTAAATAACAGGGGGATGTATCTCTGAGATTTTCATGAAACTTTATTAAGTTTTGTATGCTATAGATTCCTCTGAGATTTCTCTTCAAGAATTTCTAGAAATAATGAGATTTAATTGCAACAAAAATATCTCTGGATAGTGTTGATCTTTTTCTTGTCACCTAATTATTCGGACGACGTCCGTTAAGTTTGAGAATCTCAGAGATGGAAAATACATCTTTTTTAGAAAGTGAAAAAGGTGCATATTTCAAAAAAAGATGTTATGAAAAGGATCCTTATCAGTGCCTACCCTTTAAAAAGTTGGCAAAAGGCTGTTAAACTCTCCATTCTGTATATTGGATAACTTCGAGGTTACAGTTATTTTTCTATTCGATTTGCATGCAGGTTATAAGGAAAAACTATAAGATGAATTAATTTGTATAGCTCACCAAGAATTGCAGATAGGAGTGTGGATTTTCCGCTTCCAACTGATCCAGTCACTCCATACAATAAAACATCTTCAAACTTCAGATTTATATTCTGCAAAGCAATCTTCTTTTCTTGTTTCTTCAGAAGGGATCCTTCAGCTTCTTTTTGGGTATATTTGGTATGAAAATCTTTGGTAACGGGCCACATTGCCATTACATTTCTTATTGCTATTCTGTCAGTGTTCTTAGTATGTAATTTATTTGGATATTCGTCAATTTCTTCATTTAGGAGAAACTCATTTACCCGTTTCAGTACTTGATGAAGCTCTGTCGCTTTTGTGACAGAAAGAGGAAACATCAGAGTTATCGCAAAATTGAATGAATAATAATACATAATCAGTTTGAACACCTGAAATAGATCATTTCGTTATTTTGCACATAATTCAACAATGAATAATACTCAAAGATAAAACAAGAAATTAAATTCAATATCCAACTCGTTAAAAAAAACTTCTCAGTTTTTCATGAAATATCAAAATAACTGCTAGATGAACAATAACCAAGCCAAATTGTTTATGAAAGCCTCTATCGTATCGTTTTCGAATCAATAAAATCAAGTGAATATTTTACAGATACGAAACGTTTCTTTTCAATATACAAGAAAAAAGAAGCACACGAACTGTATATAATCGAAAAGAAAAAGGCAAACTTTGCGAGAAACGTAGAAATAAACTGTTTCGTCTTATTTTCACTCAATCAATCAAAAATTCTTTCGAAAAAAACAAAAATAAACATTTTTTCCCAAAAAACAATAGATATGATATAATTATTTACCTTTGGTGCTGTAATATCTTCTTCCAACATCACCATAGTGAGCAATGCCAAAAATACTGCTGAAATGTTAACGAATGCTTGCAGTGAATACAAGATTCCCTTCAAATAAGTTACTTTCTTCACGATTTTCAATTCGGCAATTCTAGAATTTTCTACCAATCGACAGAAAGGTGTTTCCCAAGCATACATCTTGATCGTTTTTATGCTTGAAAGAATTTCGTTCATGATTTTGATCCTTACATCAGTTTTCTGGGCTATTTTGTTCCTGTAGGATCCGATCCAACGTCCAAAGAAACCTGTTGGAAATATTCACATTTATCGTGAAAAAAAGCTCTTTGCGATAAATCATTAGGTACATATTTTTTACTATGTGTGTTATCTCACTTGTTTACCTGCTATTTTACTACTTTATGTTTCTAAGGAATTGATGAATCATCACAGAAACTGCAGAGATAAGGACATGATTAATTTTAGTGATTTTTTTTTCGTTTTGAAAGCAGAACTGTACTGTGTTACTGCTTATAAAATATTGAAAATATTAGAAGAACTTCGCTGCTCGAGAGTACTGTACTAAAGATATTGTTCTCAGTGCTCGGTGCTTTCAAAATATTTCCGAATGGAGAAAGTCCTGGCCAGATCTCAGAAGCTTGTGAGCGCTTGTTCACATTAGT
Organism: Propylea japonica; assembly: GCA_013421045.1. Lineage (NCBI taxonomy): Eukaryota > Metazoa > Arthropoda > Insecta > Coleoptera > Coccinellidae > Propylea > Propylea japonica. Next base: position 91,466,130 of record CM024241.1, read on the forward strand.
AATACCAAGGCCGACCGTAAACACGAAAACTTCAGAAAAGCTTATTACATTATTCACATAATTGCATATTGAAAATCCATCTGTCACCAGAATTTTCTGATTGTGTAATAATACTCACTTTGTAAAATCATGTAGAGTATAAACCACGATACTCCTATCAGACCAGATATACCAACATCATGGTAGAGTAGATTCAAAATACTGATGAGGAACATTGGTGATCCCCAGATATAATGGACGTAGTTTGAAGTTCTATCCAGTTTGCTCAAATCATTGGAAATCAGATTCAATGCATTGTTTTGGCATGCACTGTTCATTCTCAATGTCTGAAAAGTTTGAAAATTGAATGTTTTGGAGAAACATGTTCATACAGAACATGTGGGAAATCTCTCGGATTCAGATAGAACATAAAAAATGAAGATGTTAAGTTCCCATAATTTTTTCTCCTAGCGGCCCACCCTACGAAGATACGACGTCCTAAATGACTCCACTGGAAATCCGTTTTAGTGGACCAAGTTCCAAACTACTCGATATAATTTGATGAAAATTTGATATGATTAATAGTATTAAGGACCTCTCAAATCACCGCACTCAAATTTCAATTAGCTTGTTCAGTTTACTAGGGGCGGACTGGGTTGTACATTTTAATGCTTAAATTTTTAACAACCTGTATGATAAGGTGCTAAAAAAACAAATTTGGTTGCCTTGAACATTAAGCTAAAGAAAAGGTACTCTTGTTCAGTGTCGATAAAATGAACCGTTTTCGAAAAAAAAAATAATGATAGAAGTAAGTAATTGAAATTTATTAAACTAAAATGAAGTTACAGTGGTTTAGGAGGTCGTATATTCGTAGGGAGGGCCGCTAGGAAAAAAAATTATAGGAACTCGTCATCTCATTTTTTTATTTTCTATCTGAATCCGAGAGATTTCTCACATTTTCCGGGACACCCTGTATAAAATGCATATTTCTTTCTTTTATTCTCAACATAACTGCATCAAAATCTTCATTTTAGGAAAAGTGTGCTAAAAGCATAATCGAAATACGGCATTTTGAACGATCGTGTCATAATGAACTATTATTTATCTTTCTTTTTTTCAAAAGAGACATTCGGTGATTCATACAAAATTTTAATTCAACCCCTAGGAAGTTACAATAATTATGGATCAAAGTTTGAAATCACATTTGTTTTTTTCCCTCTCGTTCACATAATATGTAGGTTAAATTGTACTTTGAACTTTTCCATATAGAGTCCTGAGAAAAAAAGGATACATACTTTTTTATGTATACTGGTAGCACATGACACCCTTATTTTCATTGCTGTGATACTACTGGAGAATTTATACTGGACGGTAACAATTGTACTCAAGAGGTTGAATACAATCAATAAAAATATGCACCAATAAGCCTCAGACTTGCTGATGGTAGAGGCAGGGCTGAAGTAACTTAATATGTTTCCCAATAAGAGAGGTTGAATAATCCTAGGTCCAAGAGATAGAACTAGTAGGCAAGAATCCATGAGTATGTCTGGCCAAAAAAGTTTGAATAACACTACGAAAATGCTTGGCTTCTTCTCTCTTATTTTGCACTCTTCTGTGTAGTGCAACCATGCCCTAAAAGTTCAAAATATACATTTGGCTATAATAACAAAATTCTCACAGTTCAATACATTCTGTTATTCTTTTACCCGAACTCGATATAATCAGAAGCAACTTCAAATTAAGTCTATATAATATTGGACTGTACCTTTCAAATTTTTCGCCCAATATTTCACTTCGGTGAGATTCTAGGGGCTTATAGAGGTTAGAAGCATTCCAAAGATGTCTTTTCCTAAACGTTTCTAAAGCGTACCTGTAAATAATAAATTCCTTGATCAATTCAACATGTTTGAATATGTTCTTCTCAAAATCATCATTTGAGAAATATTTGAAGATATTGATGCAAATTTTTGATAACAATCCGAGCCATAAAAAAGCAGGTTTTGTCGAAATTTAAAAAAAACCATTGCAGATTTCTCAATGACTTTGTAAAATCATGTGCTTGTATATGACTTTGTTAACAACTTCATAAACAGTGACAAGGACTCAATAGTACCTATATCAATTGTTTACCAGGTTGGAAAAGCCTTACAATTCTGTTTTTTATTTTCGCGAATCCTTTGAAATTCGAGAGGTACCAATCAATTTTGAAAGAATAGCAAACAATTATATTTACAAATAAATGGTGCTTCGAAATTCGCAATTATATTACTCGAATTAGGATTGACGCTTAAAAAATTAATTTTTGGTGTTTTCTAAAGTGAAATGATAAAAGATGATGAAATTCATATTCCTAGGACTCCTCCACAGATGGTAGAGGTAGTGAACGCTGCTTTAACTGCTTTATTGAAATTGTTGCCAAAGAAACCGAGAGAAAAGTAGGAAAATGCATATAAACGTTATATGTATAGAAAATATTATGTCCTTAATCTTTACAGTTAAAAAATAATATATCCTTACAGTAAGGAAGTCTCGTCTTTTTTCGAAAGAAATTTTATCAGGAATTTTCTAGCGAAGTTCAATTAATGTTTACTCATTTTTGGATATTTATAAAATGACTTCATTTACAACTAGGTAAATAAAACACAAAATATTGATGTTGTGTAAAGACAAAAATAATTCGCAACAATTCAGGAACCAGCTATTTCAATATAGTGAAGTGACAAGTTAGATTCATTATATAGCAAATCTTCATTTTTTCTTCATTTGTGTTCCATATCAAATACAATTGAACAAAGAACATTTCGTGATCAAAAAAAGGAACAATGGGCAATTAATTTCTAAAATGCGTGACTAATCTGATAACAGATTGATTTATTATCAAGAATGTTCATTCGAATCTTGGAAAAACAGTCAATAAAGTGTAGCAATGTTCAAAACAATATTCATAAAACAGGAAAAACTTACGTGAAAAATAATACTGAAAAAAAACTCGCCCTACTCCGAGGATGTGGATTACCACTTTCACTATGTTCCTTCATAATGCCTCAAGAACAACATTACTGCTGACCACTTCAAAATACTAGATCTGCTAGAGTCTATCTAGCTCTAAACGTAAAGAGACAGGACGTCAACACATCAAATCATTTACGAACATTAAATTATTCACGTTATTACAATGATTGTGTTCGCTCTTATCAGTCGGAGAATTGAGATAATCAATTGTATACTTTTTTGTGGTTTATTGACTGATTGTCGATCTGTAAACGTACAATTATTTAATTACCATTATTTAGGAATCAGCTATTCTGAATATACGTTATTGTTTTTGTTGTTTTATTGAGAGTCGATCGATAAATACAATATAAATGAAAAACTGTCACTCTGACAATATCAAAATCCAACAAAAATTTTACGAAACTTAACACCCTGCTCAACGTTTTTTTGGATGTATGTCAACTTAAATTGAACTTATATAGTTATTTAATTAACTAGTTTATTAATCGCTAGAGTTAAGAATGAGGTATAAATTCATGATTGTAATACATTTTTATTTTGAACAATACATACATTTGTCATAATACAAATTCCTATATTTCTGGTTCAGTAGAGTTGTGCGTAAGTATTTCTAAAAAACTTTTTAGGTTTTCACTCCCAGTCTCTGAAACAGAAATAATTTAAAAAAATTTAATTAAGATAAAGTAAGTTAAACTAAAAAAGGAAATAAATGAAAAGGATAATGTAACGTTTCTGTGTTTATATCAGACACCTTCAGACAAACTTGTAAAATCTTCAGAATTGTGTGTTTTTTCGTTTACAGTCTAATTGACATTGAAAGTTGTCAACACATAGAGATGTGGATTTATTTAATTTTGAAATTTCCTGATGTCATTTCTTTCTTAATTAAATCAATCCAAATTTTCTACTCCATCTAACAAAATACATGTGGATTCCTTAATTTTCTGTTTACAATTATCAGGTTCCATCATTAGTATCTTTGGGATGTTCCAGTTCATCATATGATCTCCGCTAACATGATCAGCGATTTTTAATCTTGTAATGTCTCTATTTTTTATGTTGCCTTATGTTCGCCTTTTCTTATTTCTAAAGGTCTTGATGTCTCTCCTGTATAAGATTATCCACATATACAGGGAATAGTGCAAACACATTTTTTTTATTTTTGTGTCTCATTCATTGGTTTCGTTCTGGTTAGAATGGATCTCAAATCATTTTGTGTTTTGAAAACAGTTCTTATATTGAATTTGGAGCAAATTCTTCTCATTTTTAATGAAAGGCCAGGAATATAAGGAATGACGTTCAACAAATTTTGTTGTTCTTGACGGTTTTCTTTTTGTACCTGATCATTATTAGAATTTTGATTAGATATTATTCGTTGTAAATTTGAAATTGTTCTTTCTATAAAATTTGGTGGGTATTGATTATCAAGTTGAAACTCTTTAACAAAGGCAATTTCATTATTTGTAATTTTAGGTGTAGATGAAATCAAAAAGGCCCTATCATAAAATGTTATTATAATACCCGTTTTTACATTCAAATTCTGAATATCAACCCACTATTCTGAATTACAATTTCCATCTTCTGTTATTCATTTGCTTTTCTGAATTACAGTTTACGTTTATGTCAAAAGAAAATTCACAACTGCTAGAATATTCAATTCAGAGGTGGTTCCCGAAATCGATGATAGATGATCAAACAGTGTTCTGGGATGTTTATGAGGAACTGTTCTATCTAAACTTTCAGTTTAACAGTTCTGCTGCCAGCTCAATCAAAATCATCCAATTTTTCGACCTTTGAAAGGCAAATTCACCACCCCAAATGCAGTGGCGGCTGCTCAAAGGAGCAGAGGAGGCCAGGCCTTACCTAATTTCGCTGCTATTTATTCAAGTTCAAATAAAAAATAGTAGCATTTCTAAATCTGTATTATTTCCATAATTCTATCTACTAACCAAATCTCAAAGTATTTAACATATTGTTTTTTACTCAGCGATCTAAAATATTCATACATAATCCGCAACACACAATACAGCTTCGTTTAATTGTAACTTTTCAAACTTCTCCAAATGAACGGTGCGGAAACCACTCAAAATTCAAGCTGTAGATCACGCGTTGGAGGCCCGGCTCCGCGGCACTATTTTCGCTTCTAGGCGAACGAGCTTAGCCGAAACTGAAGGTCCGATCGGCCCTAATCAACCCCGGCGATCGTGGATGAAGATCAGCTGTTGTTTTGATTACCTCCTTTTTTATTTACGAAGCATTATTCCTCTCAGCTTGCGGTTTCTGGTTTTGTGACATTTTTCGGAAAAGTTTGTAGGTGAGATTTTAATATTTCAGCAAGAAAGATGGAAATGGAAACAAGAAGGGAGAATTATAATTCAAGTAGTGAACTTTAAGAAACGCAAGATCCTGTAGATTTTGTTTTGAATAATAAATTCAGTAAAATGCCTTACGATGATAAAATTTTCATAACTAAAGTAATTAAGACTCCTTGACCAGCAATGCCAAATTTAATTATTAATTTTGCTCATAATCGTTCTTTCTGCGGAAAAGTGGTATAATAAATAATGCTAGTGGATGACAGGAAGCCCAGTTAGAAATAAATTATTTTGTTGGTTGCGGGGCCTTCTCTGTTTGAAATCTCACGAGCCGCCACTACCCAAATGCTGATATCTCACCCCATCCACCATAACAAAACGCGTTGAATAGTCCAAGACCCAAAGATACACCAAGGCAATACCCAATACTATCAAAACAGCTTGCGATAACAAGGAGAATGCAAAAGGATCCAGGGGTTGAATCCTCCAAACAATACGACCGGGCCAGTTCTCACGTCGAATAATATGACCCACCATCTTGAAGGGAAACAGATTTTCTTGGAAGGGCTGAGAACTCCGTATATAATTGCAAGAGGTTGCTGTCTTAGGATCTTAGGTGTTCCAGGCCTCGAGTTATGGTCCCTCTGAGTTTATTTGCCTTCGTATGATCCGTGATCCCAGAGCTATTGTTCTACTCAAACTGTATCTGAAATTAGATTAATATTGTTACCTTGACGGTTGTTTAGATGGGGTTTAATTCTGTGTAATGCTATTTTTGTTTGAATTGTATTATGGAGATCAGGGCCGGATTAAACTCTTTTCCTCCCTTAGGCCAAAAACAAATTTTCTAAATACACGATTATCGCTGAAGTTGATAAAGACAATTTTCTATCTGAAAATAAAACAATCTAATGTTTCAGAGTATAAATTTCATTGTAAAAAATTACAGTTTTCATCATCGAACTAATAACGGTTTACTTCTTGCCTTCTTTTCCGCAAATTGTTGAAACACTACTTCGAAGTCAAATTTTTTAACAACTCAGCTTCAATGCACTAAACGCCCAGAGAATTCAAACGCTTTCAAGACATGCTAGATCGAAATACGATAAAATTCGCTTCAATGCTGAAAACAACCTCTCTGCTGAACAGTTCGTTGCAAAAGTACATAAAAACATTCTAATTGTAATATCGATATAGGAAAACACTTGCACTTTTATCACTTCTGATGAAGGTACCCATCTCGTGTAGAGTTTTTCGAGGTTGTTCTAACTGAGCTAAGTAGGATTTGAAGTGCAAACATTCATCGTGAAGTTTTTTATCTAAATCGTCAGAAAAACTAGAGATGAGATTAGTAACGCCTACTCCTAATTCTTCAGAACTAATCGATTGCAATTTCATCAAAAAGGAGAACTTCGCAGCAAATCCCTTAGCAATTTTTAAGCTCATTTAATTATCTCGTTAGATAGTCAATTATAACAATTAAACCACTCAAAACAGTATGTCCCACTCGAGTGGCTCTTCTTTCTTCACTTCGATATTTCTCGAATCCAGAATTGATCTTCGCATTCTCCTCAAATCGATCAAATTATAATCTCTAATTCCTACGATATAATCAACCAATGACTCATAATACAAAACTACTTCATCAATACCAATGTAAACTTTTTGTATTGCTTCGCTCACTTTATAAAGTCAAATGTGCGAGATTTTCGAAGATGGCTATTTCTACATTTTTGTGAAGGAGTTAAAGAAATCTTTTTTATTCACCCAAAATTAGTCGCCCCTAGGCCATGGCCTATGTTGGCCTAGGCGGTAGTAGGGCACTGATACTTGTATCAACTAATCGAACAATAGTTTGAGAAATGACATCAGGAAATTAAAAATTAAATTATTCAACATCTCTATGTGTTGACAACTTTCAATGTCAATTGGAATTCAAACGAAAAAACACACAATTCCGAAGATTTTATAAGTTTGACTGAAGAAGGTGTCTGATATAGACACCGAAAGATTATAATCAAAAACTACGTATAGGTATCACAATATACACCAGGGGCCGCGCCCCCCCCCTGAAATCTGAGGCTAGATACGCCTATGTACATTATCCTTTCCATTCATTTACTTTTTTCGTTTTACTGTTAGGCAACAACTTTTTCAATACCAATTTAATCCTGGCAAATGAATGCAAAGATTTTCGCCGGAACATTTCATCTTAATTAAACATTTTTTAAGTATTTCTGTTTCAGAGACTGGCAGTGAAAACCTAAAAAATTGTTAGAAATGCAGAATCCTCCCAGATTATATTTCAATCGATATCAGGATATTCATGTTTGAATTATCATTTTCCCAATATGAACAAGCCAGCAAAATCTTATTACTTCACATCAGAGCTTTCTTCAAGTTTTGATATGAGATCTAATTAATTCAACGTTGTTCATCGCCCCCCTGTTCAGAATTTCCCTCATTTTCCGGTATGAATGAAGCTTTCACTGACGGAAATCCAAAGAATATGAACAGAACTTTCTCATGATTATCAAGAATAAATTATCCTTATCTGAAGCCGAGGTGGCGGAATAGACTAAAAGTTGTTTCAAATTAAGGTTTTCTCTAATTAAAGTGGAACGATAAACCCTTTATATTTGGGCGAGAATAATTTATATCGGGGACTCCATGGAGCATAAATTTTGACTGCAGATAATTAAAACTGTTAAAAGTTAATTGCGAAAAGATTTATTCCTTTTCCCTATTCTTGCGGAAATTAAAAGTAGCAGATATGGACATGAGATAGGTAAGAGGTGGGGCAATTTACGGTTTCTTGTCGTGAACTCGGTAAGAAAATTGTTAATTTTCAAGTTTTCAATTAAAATGTAGATGAGTGGGATAGATTGATTAGGAAAATTTTGAATAATATAAACATTGGGCCGAAAATTGTTGTTATCATTGGAAAAATTCTCGGATGAAATCAATTCTACCTGGCTAAACATATTTTTCTGTGAAATAAAACGTCGAAAATTTGAGATATTATGAAATATGAATAAGTTAATAGATTGATTCAAGAGATATCTAAAATTTTCTAACGATGAATACAATAAACTTTCGATAATTGTATCACTGCAATCTCTGTTCAAGTTCGATTTCGAAAAAATTATAACAAATATCCCAAAACTGAAATTGTTATCAATAATATTTAAGATTATTTTTGTACTTATATTATCTGCCAAATTTCATACACGGTGGTTCTGAAATATGATGAATCTGATAGTGTTTTTTTAACCCTTCAGAATTTATTTATTTCATAGGAAAGTCGGGCTAGGGAGGCAAAAAAAATCAAAATAGAAATAATGAACTGGAGGGTGTGTAGGATGAAATTTTCATGAGTTTCTAAGGAATACTTGTGAAGCTCTCTGATACAAATGAAAATGAAGAAGTCCTGCAGCCACCAGTCTTTCTCAGTCGAATTTTACAAACTCCGTATAAGTCGTTAGTGCAAATATCTCCCCAACCAATTTTCTCCTCTCATCATTTTACGAACACAGGAACACACATATCTAGAAAAGTAATGACGCTAGAATTTCCCAATTATCCCACTAGTGGAATTCTGTTTCAGTCAGTTGTTCCAAGGCAGTAAAAGAACATTAATTCTTATGCTATTGTAAGTCTTTGGGGTCTGAAGTTGCAAACTTGGGGTAAAACGAGAGAAATAAAACTGCCACAGTGCTTTAATGTCTAGTGAAGCTCCTTGGTGATAGCGACTAAGTTACCGATTCGAAAGTTTTAATTCTGAGACTTGTCGAGCCATTTTGAAGAGGAAGAACAGGATATTTTAGGGATAAATCTCGAATTTAACCACTTCGACCATTTGATTCGTGTATATTCGCACTATTAGAATTGTACTCCAATTTTTCTTCCTCTGAAATAATTCAAGGTCTAATTGTATAGTGTCTTCATCTTCGTAGTGTCATTCGCCAATATAAGTTATTCATGTATTCATTCAAACAGACATGCCAATTCACAAAATTTAATAAAACTACAAAACACAAATTGAATACAAAAAATTTTAATCTAACAAAAATTAAAAAGAATAGAATATACCAATAAAATAGATTTGTATGTAATTATATGGGGGGATAGGAAGACGTCTATTCAGCAAAATAAGAATAACGATTCAAGTTTATTCTCCCTCCGAATGTTTTCAGAGAATAATTATCGCGGTGGAATTATTCTACTCAGGAAGATGAACTATAAGATTTAATTCTAGTTGAAAATGAGATTCCATGATTCAATTGAATTACCAAATTTAACATTGAAACTCGTGATCTTTCTAGGAAGTAATTCCATAAAACTGAAGAAACTACACTAAATATGAATATAAAATTGAAGTGCTGCTTTCCTATCGCTATATTTTCAGTAGTACAAGTTAAAAAAATTCCTCACCAAATTGAGGTCTTAATTATTTTGACAACCAATTATATGAAAATGTTTATGTAAGATGGATCTAAGAAAAATTGCACTGTCTGACATTGGTTCTGGAAAAACGCTTTCTGACATCATGGCAAGGGCGGAGCCAGGAATTAATTTCGGGGGGGTTTTGACATTTTGGCAATTGACTTTGTAGGTGCCGGGAATTGTGAGGGTCGCTTTCTGTAGCAAGTATTTGTTGTTTTTAAGAATTCAATAATCCTATTCCTACTTCGGAAACAATATTCAACATAGATATTCCTGGTTAGGTTAGGTAAACCTATTTTTCAAATATGCTTCAGAATTTAATTTTTATTCACTCAAACAAAAACTCAAAAAACAATATTTATTTCCCAAACAATACTTACAGGATGAATCAATATGAAATAAGTGTGGATGTGTGCTTTCATTGAAACTAAATAGAGTTTTTTTAATGTTTTTACAATCCTCAAAATAGTGCCATCAACATATGAATAGGTAGGTATTAAAAATGAAATAGTGAGAATACACAAACAATATTTTTTTATGGTGAATTCCTTCAGTTAAAGTCTATCCGTCTTTTTTTTTTAGCGAATTGGTCAACCACTTCATTTTCATCAATTTTCACACTATAATGAATATTCATAATCTAGTTTCGTCGCTAAAAGAATTGCGCAGGTAATTTTTAATTATTCTTAAAAATTTTTTCTGGAGTAGCAGTAGATACTGGAATCGTAGCTAAAAACTTTAATATCATCCATATTGCTGATATGAATTGATAATTTTAACTAGATTTTCGGAGATAAGTTGGTTTAAGTGCAAAATAAAAGATTATTTTTGCAACAAAAAATAACTCTGAAACATTTCGGGGGGGGGGTTTGAACCCCCAAACCCCCTCCCCTGGCTACGCCCTTGCATCATGGTATTTGTTCAGTAAACAGACGTCAACGTCATCTGTTCATTCAATGACATAGAAAACAGTTGTACCAACCAATATTCTCGATGCAAAACTTGCTAAATAATAATGGTGGAAGTATTCCATTAGTTTGAATGAATATTGACCGAATTGAAGAAAATAACGTACAATACTCCTAAACTATCAAGAATTCTTCTAGCAGCATAAAATGTTTCCACCGAATTATATCTCATAACACGCAACGCTTTCAAACACAAAAAAAATCAGTATTGGCGCCACGAAGTCGCAGTTACAAAAGAACTACAAAGTCTATCAAAAGTCCGTATAGTCGATTCGGCCAAATCACCAATTATATCGGAATTGTTAATTTATGCCGAACTTTAACGAGGAAAATTTTAATTATTATTCGACCGAGTCGACAAATTCAGCAAACTTTAGAAGCAGTAGTTGGCAGACAGTTAAATGGCGTGTCCTTTCAGTCTTTAACATTGACATCCTCGTAAATTGAAGTTGGAGGAGTTGAGAGAATTGCTAGCAATCATACAGTCGAGTATACTCTTAATTAGTTTGGCGATTATGTTGAAAACAAATCGTCTAGGAGTGCTCTGTATAATTATGAATCATTCATACTGGCAGAAGTGCATTATAGAAGCAAGAGTGAATAATGTCCCGAAAAGCTTGCAATTTTTAACTGAGATTGATTTTGTGAATAAGTATAATCAGCCATACTTGAAAACAACGTTGATTCATAGAAAAGGGCAATAAATATCTATTCTATAGTATGACCCACATGTTTTTCATGCAGAGAGTGAAAATTAAAATCTTTAATGCTAATTCCTTCAGATTCAATCTGTGTCTGTGCACTGCCACCTCATGGTCTAATGTGCTCTAATGTCTTGAGCTACGGTACAGTCCTAATTGAATGTTTCGAGGCATTTTTTGGAATGTGTCTCCTTCCTTCTCGTGAATTTCTTTTCAATTTAAATATTTTGGTCCTATGAAAGGGGTTGATGACCCAGCAAACATCCACTTGCTTTGTATAGCTCAGATGTAACCATCAAACTCATGTTCCAATTAATCAAATCTAGAGTAGTGAATATGTCAGAAGAATAAATATTAGGTAAATGAATATAAATAGGTACAGTGGAACTTCCCTACAGCGAATGTCTGTATAACCAATTACTCTCTATAACAAATTTCGTACAAGACATTGCACCTTGAATCCCAATTTCATGTTAACCCTCTAAAACGAAGTAAATTCTCTCTATAACGAAATATCCAGAGAACATCACTCTTTGAATGGGTATGGGTAAGAAAGTATAAGGGTGGGTTTTTTCCGAAATTTTTCCGGACGTACATAATAAATCCCGACCACAAACTAAATCATTACGGCGGATAGAGAGATCTTTCTGAAACAGTTTTAAATACACCCCTAGCTGTTTGGTTTCAATCTAACCATTACGCTAGTGTGAAAGTTTTGCGAAAATGTCGAAAAGTAAGTGCTTGAGTTTGAATGATAAACTTAAATCTACCAGTGAAGTCAAACGCGACATTGCCGACTATAAAAACAAATTGTCTGTATAACGAAATTTCTTAATAACGAATTTTTCGGGGATTTAGCGCTTTCGTTATAGGAAAGTTCCACTGTATTAGGCAGAATTTATGGAAATATTCAAACGTTAAATATATCCTGAAAAATTAAGTTCTCTCACCTTAAACTGAAAGTGGGTAATGAATCTTGGGTACAAGTAAAAATATCAGTTCAATTTCATAATGTTCTCATCTTTATGAGGCAGTGTTCTTTCCAATTCAAAATATGTCGGTTGGTCCCACTAATATAAAATCTGATGAAGTAATAATAAAGGATTCCACGAAAGAAACTAGCAACATAATTGATGAAAATATCATCAGTTGAAGAACTCGATATTCTTCTACAATTCAACAATGTAAATCATGGAAGAAATGGTAGAATACAACTTTGAAACGCAGAAATATCTACTCTAGTATTTGCCCACTGTTATTCATGACCAAAAAATATTCATAGCCTTTTGATACGTGCGATATCAGATATATCGCCTGTGCGATTATTAATATTCTGTTTGGATATATCCTGTTTCTTCTGGCGTCGATATTTTCGGCACGTCTGTGCAAATCATGCAGTTTTCACATCTGATTTACCAGCGTTGGAATTTGCATGTGTCCCTTGGGTGCTGTGGCGGAATATTTTCGAATATAACATTTTGGCCCTAGTGTTACACTTCCGTGCCCCATCCTGGAAAATAATCCAGAGAATCTGAACAAAATATTTATTGGATTATCCCGGTGGAATCAGTTTTTTCTTCATAGTGAATCAACATTAGTTGAAATTAGTTTCTAATAGTTGAAGTGTTATTATTGCATGTATAACACAGTGGAACTTCCCTATAACGAACGTCTTTATAACGAATTTCTCTGTATAACGAAATTCGTACGAAACATTGCACCTTGGATCCAAATTCCATGCTAAAAACACCCTCTAAAACGTAGTATATTCTCTCTATAACGAAATATTCAAAGAATATCATACTCTTTGAATGGGTATTGGTTAGAAGGTGTGAGGGTGGGTTTGTTTCGAAATTTTTCCGGACGTACGTAATAAATCCCGACGGCCGACTTTAAACTAAATCATTACGACGGGCAGAGAGATCCTTCTGAAACAGTTTTAAATACATCCCTGGCTGTTTGGTTTCAATCTTACCAATACGCTAGTGTGAAAAGTTGTGCGAAAATGTCTGAGAGGGGGTACTTAACCCTCGAATAGTCGCGTCGAAATTTTTAACATGGGTAGTCGCGCCGGTCTCACAGACCGTGCTTACTCATTGAGCTCTGAATGCTAAGTGGAATGAGTTTTTGCCTAAAAATTCAAATGGATGTCTTTCAAAACATAACTGAGTGACAAGAAAATGCAAGATTGTTACATATTTCGAAATATATTGGGAAAATTCCAAAAAAATCAATTATATTCATACACCTTACTTCATTCAGTCATAAAAAGAAAAAATCAAACTCTAAGGATTTGAAGACTAGAAATAACAAAAATTTACACCTTTCATCAAATAAAAATGATTCTTCAACATATTTTAGCTTAATGAAGGCCATTTTCTAGGCAGTTTTTTGTTGTGGGGGGAAATTTTTCCAACGCGTCACTTTATCTTTGCCAAAAAATCGACAGTGTATTACTTTGATTTTCTTCCTCATCATCATCAAAATATTCTGCTCTGAGTCATCACTCGCAAGTTGTTGTTCTAAATATTCAAATTTTTCTTCAGACTGATCAATATCTGAATGTTCGTCATTTGCTATTTATATCCTCTTCCTCATCTAAAACCTCTAGTAATTTCTGCAGTCGAGCTTGCTTTTTTTCGTACGACCACATGGCTAAAAAACTATGAATTAACCTCGTTATAAGTTATACAGAACAAAAACACCTGAAACTCACCGCACAATCGAACTATCAAGATATGAAAAAATAGGGTACGAGAGTAGTCGCGCCGGTCTCCCAGACCGTGTCACGATATATTTTTTTCGTACTAGCACGTTTCACGATGAGATTCGCAAGGAATCTCTGTCGCATCCTTACGGAAAGATAGACGGAGCCGGAGATGCCATGCCCCCTGAATTTCTGAAAATTAGGATAAAAAGTGTCTGGCCGGTCTCACAGACCGTGCGCGACTAACGGAGGGTTAAATTCAAATGATAAACTTAAATTTATCAGAGACGTCGACCACGACATTGCCGACTATAGAAACAAATTTTCTGTATAACGAAATTTTTTAATAACGATTTTTTTTGCGGATTTAGCGCTTTTGTTATAGGGAAGTTCCACTGTACTTACTATCTCACTATACTGGTGGTTTTGAAGTATATGCAACAAAATTCAGCAAGACATTCTTGAAGAAATTTTAGGAAGTCCTAATTTTTAAGCACTCATTTTACTTAAACTATCACTATATCGTTTTTCCCAAATGTCTGTATTTCTCGAATTTTGAACCGAAAATGGTCTCAAACAATAGGGTTCGACTCCAATTTTTTTCTTAGAATAAAACGGCATTAGGTAGTTCACGCATTTCGGGATTTGTTGGTTATCGTAGGAGCCACAGATTCAAATTATATGTTAACCTTGAATAAATAACACAACGTCAGGAAAATTGATAGGTCTGATGATAGTTTTCTTTCTTATGGGGATTTGAATCCAAAACATATCTAATAAGCATGCAATAACAGGACATTGAAAAGACAAAAACATTCATTGACTTTCCCAGGGGGCCCCCCTGCCTTCTCCATGAATGTTTTTGTCTTTTCAATATACCACTGATTTTACTTTGTGGCCATATACAAGATGCTCATAATAAGGATCTTGCAAAATTTTGTGGCCATAGTGTACCGAACCATGGAAAGTTCAATTGGAATATTGAAAAGAAGAATCTTTATATTTCCATAACAAGATATCCGATTCGAAAGAAAATTCATTTCGTGAATGAAGATTGATATACTGAATGTTCATGCAAAATTTCAAGAGGATCGCATCATCTGAACCATAGAATAATTTTTTTAATTATTGATTTTTTACATATTTAATTTTTATCAATAATTTCCATAAAATAATTCCGATCTTGTTGACATTTTGCATTCATATAGTAAGCATCAATCTCAAGTCTCATACAAGATTTTGAGGTAGGTACCTCATAGCATTATTACTCCACCAATGAATGCTTTTTGGATTTTCTGTCAATATAAGATGAAAAGATGAATATTTTAAATGAAAAAATTATATATTATGTTTGGGGACATAAACATTTTAGTTTTTTTGACAGATTTATCAACCTAAAAAAATAATTTCTCTCGAAAACATCTGAATAATTCGTTTTTTTTAATATTGAAAAATTCAACAATGGAATCAATGCATTGCAAATGAACAAAAGGAAAATTATCAAACCAAAAAGCTCAAACCGATTGTCTCAAACCCCAACTCGCCCGGAAAATCAACCAAATCATTCAAACATTTTCCCGGAACGAAAGGAAAACATAATACAGTTTGAGAGACAATGGGTTTTCTGGAAATGCGAAGGGAAATCGACGAAGGAAACCAAGGTTTTATCTTAGGAAAATTGCTCCGGCATAAATCTAGAATTCGATTCGAGTTACCTTAGTTAGCAGTTTCAAAGCGGGTAATCAACACTTTTGTTTTCAAACGATTAGCTTGTTATTCCCCTAATAGTCCCGCTGTATCTCTCCGGGCTTCCTCCTCCCTGTTCCTGCTTTCTTCCTATCTTCATTGAGGGGATTTATGGGCTCTCCAGAAGAACGAGAAACTTAAACTCTTGTTTGTAATGTCGATGTAACAGTTTTTGAGTTGGAAGGGGGTAGATTCATATCTCGAGTTTCGGAACTTCGATTGGGTTTCCGTAATTTTCGCGAGCTCCTTTCTGGAAAATTGATTTGTTTTTCTCACGAAGATTATTAACTTTGCTGGATTCTGTTGTTTTGTGCAGACCTTGAATTTAGGGAATAATAGAGCTTGCTTTGCAGAAATGATATAATATAGATCAGCGGTTCCAAATCTGTATTTCAATGCGTAAAACACGCGTGGAATTGGAAAGTATAAAATAATAAAGGGTTTTCCAATAAGAGGTTTTATTTTTATATTCAAAGAAAAATGCAATTTTTCAATATATATGATCGGATGTTTATTTCATTATGAAGAAGAAGCTATGCCGTTAATAGTGGAAAATAACATCAGGCAAATGACCACCACGACCACGCTTACAGGACCATATCCTTTTAATGAAATTTTCCATAACCAAATCGCAAAGTGGCTGCCCTATGTTCTCGATAGCCTCACGAATCCATATTTGAGGTGTTGAATCGACGCACGGCTATTGGCGTAGACCTTCTCTTTCACGTGACACCAAAGGAAGAAGTCGCAATATGTTAAATCACATAGATCTCGCCCATCTCGGTGGCCAATTGTGATCACTTTTTCGAAAGATAACACGGTCCGGAAACTTTCCTGCAAAAGATCAATGGTTTCGTTGCTTGTGTCACTTGAGTTCTTGCGTAAACTGAACTTTCTGAGCCTTAAGATCCAAATCTGTATGCAAAATACGGTGTATTGACGTTTGTGGAATGCCTTATTCCAAAGAACTACGAGGAATGGACAAATCTGGGTTTTCTTCAACACTTTCGGCTACAGCAGCGATATTCTCGGCTGTTCTTGAGTGACGTGGACGGGTTTCATTCTTCACATCATTAACTTGTCCCAACAGCTCGAATTTTTTCACCAATTTCTTTATTGCGGTCCGACAAGGTGCTTCACGACGGCCCAAAAATGTTCGAGTTTTACGAACCGTCTCTGCCGATATTCACCATTTTTATATTGAATTTTAATAATTTCAATGCATTCTTGAAGCGTGTATCGTTCCATTTTCATTGATGGCGTACTTTCTGCTTGTCAAATGTCAAAAAATGGCAGCAAACGTGAAATCTGCCGAAATAGCGGGCTATTCAAAATAACATCTCACATTGCAAACCCTTTATAAAGGGTTTGCAATGTGAGATGTTATTTTGAATTATTTATTATTTATTAATGCATAAAATAAACAAATATCAAACAATGATAAAACTCGTACACAGCATGGGGTTTTCCAACGAACCTACAAGAAAGTTATATCATCCAAAGACAGCTGTTTAGCCCTTTTGGACTGTATAGTGTCGAGATAGCTTCAAATGATATGAGGCAATTTAGAAGCCTATATTTCATTATCTGGCGTATTTTTCTGGTACTATGACAGAAACAACTGTTGAAGATACTCTTTTTACGAAGGATGTCAGGTCTATAACTTCTGAAAAATCCATAAATTTGAAATGAAAATTTGCATTGGTTATGCACAGTTGAATTTTCATCATAAGTCATAACTACGAACAAATTCAACAAATATTCACTTGCCGAAAAAAAGTGTGAGGGAAACGAAAACAGTCTGAGAAAGTATCTATTCAGAATTTCACTACAATAGGAAAAATTTGAATTTTTTCTTCGAAATTTTCGTCAGGAATATAAATTTTCCTAGGGATTTGAGTTTTTTTCTGAGTTGCTTTTCACTGCATTAGTTTGAAGGCATATTAATGATATGGCGACTATCCATTATATTTACCAAAATAGAAAATAGCTAGGAAAGTTCATATTTCCAGATATTCATTTTGAAATGTTTCAGAGAAAACAATGATTCCTTGAGCCCCAATATCTATATCCTTTTTGGGTTATGATCTAAAAAAAATACAATGATTTTCGTCACATATTCATCCGCGATGACTCTGAATGACTTTAAATAATTGTATGATTTATTATCTTGCTTAGGTTTAACCCTCAGAATTTTTTCAATAATAATCACGTAAATAAGAAACTCTGCATTTTTCCTGATGATGCTAATTTTTTCTTCGCTGGTTCTGAAAAGTATCAAGAAACATTTCGCTTCAAGTTAAATACCATTAAAAACACAGAATCTTACTACATATTCATAGTCAAAGTTGAGCATTTAATGCTCACGTTAGCATAATTCAAAAGAAGTTATCCCAAAGGTAAAACTTCCTATCCACTTCAAACTCTGCTCAGTTTTTCTCAAGGTGTATTCTTCGTTTTCCCTTCAGGATGTTGTTGTAAGGGATTTCAGAAACGGTAAGAGAATAAATATTTTGTTTAATCAGTAAGTTTTGTTAGTGAACTCATTAATTCGAGATTATTATAAGTCCAGATATCCATACCAGACGAACTTTCGTTGTGGGATAGCCGAGACTTTCTTATTCTGCTAGAGCCCGATGTTTTATTCAGTAGAACTTCTTCAGGAAACTTTGAGCTGTATCTGATTGTTGTACCTTCAGATGGGAAACTTTTATGTCTGGTTTTAATAGAATGGATTGTGTTAAGAGATAGTAGAATATTTTTTTATACCAATGGAATGCACTGACATATCTATTAATTGCCCTGTACTGAAAAACGCGTGCTTCATAGTTTTGGAATGGAACATTTGTTTTCGCCTGTATTGAACACTCTGACTTTTTAATGTCAAATCTGAAAGTTGTGCATTCGCTACTTTCAATTATTTTGAAATCTAAGTTGATGTCTAAGGTGTTTTACCATTGTTTGAATTTATGGGATATATTATGAGTGTAGAGTACTCGTATTGCTTCTGAATACTTTGTGTCTGACATATCCATTCCTATTTACAATATCTACCTTCCTCTCTTCAGAATGTAAACAGTTTTCTCATTTCCTCTGAAATCGCTGGAAAAATGTATCAATTTATGAGAAAGCCTCTTCAACTGAGATCTCAAATTTCGACATACAGTCTTGAAATTCTTTACCCAGTTACGATTTAGCACTCGTTTAAGTAGAACGAGCGTTCAAAAACTCTAGCTGAGGTTAGTGCAAATCGGAGTACCATAGTATCTAACGTATTATACCAGAGCTCAGGGTAAAACTTCAGTAGAAAAAACCCTGTCTCGCTGTTTTTACAAAATTAAAACTTCACACAAAATATCTTCGATTTTTTGCTTTTTGGCCAGGAGGGTATTCTACACCAAGATTGGTCTTCCAAGCGATAATTTTTCGGATCTTCTGTTGTTCGAAGACCGCTAACGGACCTTACTGAAGGCAATCATCTCCCATAGATTGACTCAGCAAGTATTCATTCAATTCTTATAACCTCTCCTGAGTCCTGGCATCATATATGAAGTGATATAGAGGTCATATTTGGTAGTTTGGTAAATTAGGTATTGGAAAAGTTACTGGAATTTTTCGAACAATTTTATTCAGAAAGAAGTATAGAAAAAAATATGTCCAATGGAATGTACTTCAGGACGATTTCACGCAAATGAAAGTTTCTGAAGCAATTCTTTTTGATTTTTCATTGTCAAATTTGATAGTTGTGCAAACGCTACTACCAATCATTTTGGAATTTAAGTTGATGTTTCAGGCGTTATACCATTGTATGAATCTATGGGATATTATGAGGCTATAGTGTAGAGTAGAGTTTTATCAGTACTCGTAATGCTTCTGAATACTTTTTGTCTGACATATCTATCCTTATTTACAATACCTACCTTCTCTTCAGAATGTCCACAGTTTCTCATATTCCTCTGGAATAGCTTGGAAAATGTATCAATTTATGAGAAAGCCTCTTCACACTAGAGATCTCAAATTTTCCGACATACAGTCTTGAAATTCTTGGACCCAGTTACGATTTAGCACTCGTTTAAGTAGAACGAGCGTTCAAAATCTCTAGCTGAGGTTAGTGCAAATCGGAGTACCATAGTATCTAACGTATTATACCAGAGCTCAGGGTAAAACTTCAGTAGAAAAAACCCTGTCTCGCTGTTTTTACAAAATTAAAACTTCACACAAAACATCTTCGATTTTTTTACTCTTTGACCAGGAGGGTGTTCTACAGCAATATTGGTATTCCAAGCGATAATTTTTGGGATCTTCTGTTGTTCGAAGACCGCTACCGGACCCTACTGAAGGTAATCATCTCCCATAGATTGACTCAGCATGTATTCGTTCAATTCTTATAACCTCCTGAGTCCTGGCATCATAGTATATGAAGTAATATTGAGATCATATTTGGTAATTTGGTATATTAAGCATTGGAAAAGTTACTGGAATTTTTCGAGAAATTATGGAAAAAAATATGTGCAATATAATGGACTTTAGGACAATATCACGCAAATGAAAATTTCTAAAGCAATTCTTGTGGATTTTTTAATGTCAAATTTGATAGTTGTGCATACGCTACTTTCAATTATTTTGAAATCTTAGTTGATGTTTAAGGCATAATACTATTGTTTGAATCTATTGGATATTATGAGTCTATAGTGTAGTAGAGTTTTATCAGTTATTGCTTCTGAATACGTTGTGTCTGACATATCCATTCCTATTTACAATACCTACCTTCTCTGGCAGAATGTCCACAGTTTCTCATATTCCTCTGAAATCGCTGGGAAATGTATCAATTTATTAGGAAGCCTCTTCACTCTAGAGATCTAAATTCTCCGACATACAGTCATGAAATTCTTGACCCGGTTACTTAGCGACCCCTGTGTCCAGCACAGGTTAGAGTTCATATCTGCATATATTATATTCCAGGATAAGAGCAAATACCTGATCCAACTTGACTTCAGATCCCCTTATGGACAAAAAGTATACAGACGTTTCTTCAATCTTATCTGGAAGACGTAGTAACGTCTTCACGTTGAAAAATCGACAAGCGGAAAATTGAGTTTCACCCAGTTCAATCGTTTCAAAAGGACAGCATTTTCCTTCAGGAATTTCAATTTTCAATTTGAATGTCACCTGAATATCACTCAGGCAGACTTGAAAAAAGTTGGACAAGGATATGTTATACTTGAACAGATTCCTGTAGGTAAAGAGAAATATACAAGATGATTTTAGTGTAAGTGGTGGAGAATCTAGACCATAAAAAGTTGTGGTAATAAAAATGGAAAATGCCCTGAAAACACCTTATATTATATAAGAAGAGCATTATTGACAATATTGAAATATCCTTAAATCCTTAAGTCACCGTCCTAACAATGGGTTTCACTAATATAATATGTATAATATCAGCTTGATCGAGTGATCAAATGATTGATATATATATCTCTCAGATTCAGATAGGACTTAAAAAAATAAGATGAAAAGTTCCCATAATTTTTTTCCTAGCGGCCCTACCTACGAAGATACGACCTCCTAAATGACGCCACTGAAAATTCATTTTAGTGGAATAAATTTCAATTACTTACTTCATTTATTATTTTTTTCGAAAAACAGTTCATTTTATCGACACTGAAGAGGAGTACCTTTCTTTAGCTTAATGTTTAATGTTGAAGCCATCAAATTTGTTTTTTTTTGCACCTGTGTTGAAAATGTAAGCATTAAAATGTACAACCCAGTCCGCCCCTGGTAACTGAACAGGCTAATTAAAATTTGAGTGCGGTGATTTGTGAGCTCCTTAATATTATTATTATATCAAATCATCAAATTTATCGAGATGTTTGAAACTTATTCCACTAAAATGGATTTCCAGTGGCGTCATTTAGGATGTCGTATCTTCATAGGGAGGACCACTAGGAAAAAAAATTATGGAAACTGTCATCTTCATTTTTTATGTTTATTCTGAATCCAAGAGATTTCCCACATTTTATGAACACCCTGTATATTTTAAACTATGATTTATGTCAAAACTGAACTGGAGTTTTTATGTAAATATGTTATTTTCACTAATCATCGTGAGTTTTTCCTCAAACCAACAGTCTTCTGAGTATCCCTAGCAACATTCTTTTATTGACTATATAATTATCAATTATCACAATAACACTTGTATGTACAAGAAATTCTAACATTTCTTGTCTTCTTACTTTTTACGTTTAACAATTTGCAGATATTTAAAAACAGTACCCAATGATTAGACTAAAACTATTAAAAAACATTATTGTCCAATTTCCTCGATAGGATTTCGGTGAAACAATTACAAGAATAATTATTCCCTAAATCTTTGGTCCATTCATCCGTGAATCCGAGTTTTCGTGACATAAAATCATGATGCATCAAATGCTTTCTGCAAGGTCAAGGTTTTAGTGTACCTACTAATCAAAGTTAATGATAGGAGCGCCTTTGTCAACATTTTAAAGATTACAGTATTAGAACTAATTATTAATTGAGTAAACATATGAAGTATAGTAAGGACATCTTTGAAATTGAGAATATTTGATAGAGTTACAAAAGAATCCGTCAGAATATAACAGTTGACATTACTTTTTACAGGAAAACTCACAAAAAATTAGCTAAAGGCTTAAATTTTATGCATCAAATCATATTACAGGATGGCTAGATTTCGATGTTTCAGTACCTACTACACTTAATTATTATAAGATATACAAAAAAATATACATGCCACCCTGTTTTCCTTTTCAAGGAAGGTAGACAGGTGAAAATGACGAGTTATAGAGATTTAATGTTTTATTTCTTGAATATTTCCCAATTTACTACATTGTAGTCCTACAGACTTGTGCAAAATTTTGTGGAGTTCGTTGTTATACAATAGAAAATTGACCAAGAGAAACTTTTAATAAAACTTTTACTCTTTCATGAATTTCAGCTCAGTAAGTTCAGGATTTTCAATCAAATAGATATTTTTCTGAATCAAGAGCTAATATAATACAGGGTCTCCATAAATGATTATAGCAGGGCAGTTGGTGTTGGACGATTTTAAATATTTATATTGTGATGTAAAACATGGTTTAAACAACTGGTACTGTGAGTTTAGGTTTGTCATTCCGAAAGAAATTAATAATGTGACTGGAATTATAAATTTGTAGACTTTGCATTAAAATCCATAAGATAAAATATTTCCAAGCAACCTACGATGTTAAAATCATTTATAAGACCCTGTACAATAAATAAGAAAATCCTAGCTGAAGTTAGTGGAAATCGGAGTACCATACTATTTTTTCGTATGATACCAGAGCTCAGGGAAAAACCTCAGTAGAAAAAACCTGTTTCGTTGTTTTTACAAAGTTAAAACTTCAAACAAAACATCTTCGATTTTTTGCTCTTTGGTCAGGAGAGTGTTCTACACCAAGATTGGTCTTCCAAACGATAATTTTTCGGATCTTCTGTTCTTCGAAGACCGCTTCCGGACCCTACAGAAGACAATCATCTCCCATAGATTGACTCAACATGTATTAATTCAATTCTTATAAATAAACTCTCAGGACGAACAAATTTCGTGTGTGATATCAGCATTGACATAAAAAAAATTATAATTGGGTGGAATGAAACCAATTGCTCTCAGGATATTTAAATTTGAATGACCGTAATATGAACAAGAACGCAAAAGCTGCTAAATTCACTTTAAGCTTTGTTAAATTTTGGAATCATTCGTTTGAATTCGAATCCAAGTCACATATTTGATTGACTAGAGTTCTTGGAAATCTATCAAAATAATGATAGTGATTAATTGTGACAATATTGATGATTTAATATAAAAATTCTTCTTCATAGTTCGTTGGATCCAACAGTCACAAAAACACAACCTGAGTTGAATTCAGAATCTGAGTAAAATGAGGAAAACCCGTTTCTTTCGTCCAATCTTCCCTAATATTTTTATACATTCCAGCTCATTTTCAGGTCCCGCATCCTAATACATCATGAGCCCACATAGAGAGTTTATTCGAACGTTATCAGTGGGGCAATTTTGGGGAGAATGAAGACATTCAGAGCGTTGATGAGCCGCTTTTCAATGGAGCGAGCCTGCCAAAAGGTAAGAGATAAAGAGCTCTAATGTCCGCATCTGCCTGTTCCCATACCCACTTTTATAAATAACTATCATTAGTGGAACTTTGTAGGTCGTTATGTTTTCCTGTCGTGGTTCTTTTCGAAAATTGAATTATTCTGCTGGGGTGAGAATATTTCACTGATATATCCGACCTTTTGCTCGCTGGGTCCTTAGAGAACATTTTATCATACCTAGTTCTGGTCAAATGTATGTGAGTTTGGAATTTTTAGCCGTAAGTTGTCCAAAGTGACTCGGTTGGACTCACGGATGAAGAAATATTGAAAATGTTATTTTAGATAAGTATTCTTCCATAAGTGTGTTTAGTATATATAAATTGGGAAAATATAGAAAGTCACACTATATTGATACTTATATTTCTTTGGCGATCGATTTCGGTATTAAACCATCATCAGGCCAGCTGGAAATACACAAAAATGTAGACAATACGTAGAATATATACCAACAAATAAATAAACTAGTCACTGGTTAAAAACAATTATTATAGAAAATAAGTAAAACAAGAAAAGCAGGAATGTGTAACATACCGTCTGAAATACATTAACTGAATTGCATTCAAATATGCGAAATCACCTGAAATTAATTTTTATTGTTGTGTTTGTTGTCCGCGATCTGGAAATGAAATGATCGACATGTATCTGTTTGAGACGGCTTGAACTGTCAAATACCACAGAGGATAAAGGATGAGGGAAATGGGCGGGGGTTTTAATATATTTTCGGTTAGGTGAAGGGTTCCAAAAGTCTAATATACTTCTATTATTAAAGTCTAGCGTGTCATTTAAGAGATTTTCATTATTTTTATTCTTAAGTATTTCGCATTGTTCTAGTAGAATCATCTTATGGTAATTATTTTCTTTATGTAATATTTTTCAGGTTTTCGAAATTTGTCGTGTGATTGTGGTCCATGAGATGATTCCCTAGTGCTGAATTAGGTCGATTTTTTTGATGTTCTGTGAATCTCTTTTTCATATTCCTCGTTGTCATTCCAATATAAAATGATTGGCAGTCGTTACATGTTATTTCGTAAATGCCACTTTGTTGTTCACGTTCGGTTCTTACCTTGTTATAATCAATAAATTTTCTAATGTTATGTGTCGTTTATTTACTAGATTATAATTATATTTCCTTAGTGTGGAACTGATTTTTGGAGTCAAATTCTCAAAAAATGGTGTTGTCACAAAACGCTCTCTTATCGATGTGTGGGGGTATATTTCTTTTAAAATTTTTTTCCGCCTTATGGATTTTAGAATGTCTTCTATATATCTGTCTGAGTATTGGTTATTTCTTCCAATTTGGTAAATGGTCTCCAATTCTTTGTTGTAATTATTTATGGACAATGGGATGTTGAGGAGTCTATTAATTAAAATCGGAATGCAGCTCTTTTTATTGGGGGTGCGTGGTATGAATGGTATGGAATTATGGCATCTGTTTGTGTGGGCTTTCTATAAATATCAAAAGTGAAAGTGTTGTTATTTTCCAGGGTTATTTTTAGGTCCAAGAAGTTTATGCTATTGGATATTGATTTTTCTAGAGTGAATTTTAATTTGAATTTGGAATTTATTGTGTCAAAGAAATTTTGAAGTTCCTCGTCAGTACCCGACCATATACAAAATATGTCATCCACAAACCGTTTCCACATTATTATTTTATTGCTTTGAGGAAGCTGCATAATTTGTTTTTCTATTTTTTCTACATATGAGTCTGCCATTAATCCGTAGTTGGTGAACCCATTGGAAGACCATCCTTCATAACATAGGTAGTGTTGTTAAAGCTGAAGAAATTCTGTTCAGTAACCAACTTACATAGAGTCATTATATTTTCTGTGTCTGTTCTATCTAAATTTAAGCTGTTATCATTGTTAATGTTTTTTATTAAAATATCTTTTAGTTGTATGAGGGATTCATTTATAGGAACGTTAGTGTATAAGTTGACAACATCAAATGAGAGTAACGTATAATTTTCGTGTGGATCTAATTCTAGTGATCTTATATCCTTGATTAATTCTATCGAATTTTTTATGGAATGAGTCGATTTGTAATGAAGTTGTTTTAAGAAAACTTTATTAATAAATTTTGAAATTTTATGACAAGGTGAAGAAACTGCGGATGTTATTGGTCTGATGCTTTTATCGGATTTATGTAATTTAATTAGACTATATAATTTGGGTAGTTGTGGATTCCTTTCTTTCATTGTATGAATTGTTTCACCGAATTTTAGGAGAGTTGGAAGAGTATTTTTTATGGTATTATTAACTTTTGTGGAATATTTCAAGAGTGGATTATTTTTACATTTTTCTATGCCGTTTTCTTCGAAAAATTTAAGTGTTTTTCTGTGTATGATTGTTTTTCTAATAAAACTAAACCTGCATTTTTGTCTGCTTTTGTCATTATGAGATTGTTTTCTGATATTTTATCTTTTATGTTCCTGACAGTTTTAATTAATTCTTTGTTTGTTTAAGTTGTTCTAGGTTACACACTCCTACCTTTTGTCCTTGAAGTGTCTTAGAGTTTCTGCTACGTCTCCAGCTATTATATTGTAGTTAGGGTTATTCCTTAGTTGTACTCGATGTCAATTCTGTCTGTCTGTGGACGTCCAGTGATCGGGGGATCGGTGCAAACTTATGTCCGAGATTCAAAATCTTTTCTTCATTGTGGTCGAAGTTTACTCCTGTGAGATTGGTGAATCTTTTGTGAAATATGTGAGGGGTTGAAAGTGTTGTTCTTATGTTATTTTGATCTCTCTTTGTCTGTGTTAGTAAAGTTCTATCTTTATCAGCAATGAGTTTTTTGAGTTTTATTCTTCTCCTTTGATCAGAGTTGCAGTTAGTATAGTATACTTCTTCTTCTAAACTCTCTATAAGTATTTGATATTCTATTGTATGAAGGTGTTTAAGGAGATAATGATGTAAGAATTTCAGTTTCGAGTCTACTATACTGGATTCTTTATATTGTCGTCTAATTTCCTTCTTGAGTAAAGTTTATGTATATGATATTTGTGATATGTTGGTACCTCAATGTTAAGAAATTTAGGGGTGATGTCATGAAGTTTACATCCTTGTAGGAAGTCTAGGTGTTGACTAATGCGATGTCTTCTATTCAATGCGTATTTCAGCTGTCGGAAGACTTTGGATAACTCCAATGTTTTGATTTTAGATATGTATTCTTCCATAAGTGTGTTTAGTATATATAAATTGGGAAAATATAGAAAGTCACACTATATTGATACTTATATTTCTTTGGCGATCGATTTCGGTATTAAACCATCATCAGGCCAGCTGGAAATACACAAAAATGTAGACAATACGTAGAATATATACCAACAAATAAATAACTAGTCACTGGTTAAAAACAATTATTATAGAAAATAAGTAAAACAAGAAAAGCAGAATGTGTAACATACCGTCTGAAATACATTAACTGAATTGCATTCAAATATGCGAAATCACCTGAAATTAATTTTTATTGTTGTGTTTGTTGTCCGCGATCTGGAAATGAAATGATCGACATGTATCTGTTTGAGACGGCTTGAACTGTCAATACCACAGAGGATAAAGGATGAGGGAAATGGGCGGGGGTTTAATATATTTTCGGTTAGGTGAAGGGTTCAAAAAGTCTGAATATACTTCTATTTATTAAAGTCTAGCGTGTCATTTAAGAGATTTTCATTATTTTATTCTTAAGTTTTCGCATTGTTCTAGTAGAATCATCTTATGGTAATTATTTTCTTTATGTAATATTTTCAGGTTTTCGAAATTGTCGTGTGATTGTGGTCCATGAATGATTCCCTAGTGCTGAATTAGGTCGATTATAATAACTGCAACTCTGATCAAAGGAGAAGAATAAAACTCAAAAAACTCATTGCTGATAAAGATAGAACTTACTAACACGACAAAGAGAGATCAAAATAACATAAGAACAACACTTTCAACCCCTCACATTTTCACAAAAGATTCACCAATCTCACAGGAGTAAACTTCGACCACAATGAAGAAAAGATTTTGAATCTCGGACATAAGTTTGCACCGATCCCCCGATCACTGGACGTCCACAAGACAGCAATTGACATCGAGGTACAACTAAGAATAACCCTAACTACAAATAATAGCTGGAGACGTAGCAGAAACTCTAAGACACTTCAAGGACAAAAGGTAGAAGTGTGTAACCTAGAAAACTTAAAGCAAACAAAGAATTAATTAAAACTGTCAGGAACATAAAAAGATAAAATATCAGAAAACAATCTCATAATGACAAAAGCAGACAAAAATGCAGGTTTAGTTTTTTAGAAAAACAATCATACACAGAAAAAACACTTAAATTTTCGAAGAAAACGGCATAGAAAAATGTAAAAATAATCCACTCTTGAAATATTCCACAAAAGTTAATAATACCATAAAAAATACTCTTCCAACTCTCCTAAAATTCGGTGAAACAATTCATACAATGAAAGAAAAGAATCCACAACTACCCAAATTATATAGTCTAATTAAATTACATAAATCCGATAAAAGCATCAGACCAATAACATCCGCAGTTTCTTCACCTGTCATAAAATTTCAAAATTTATTAATAAAGTTTTCTTAAAACAACTTCATTACAAATCGACTCATTCCATAAAAAATTCGATAGAATTAATCAAGGATATAAGATCACTAGAATTAGATCCACACGAAAATTATACGTTACTCTCATTTGATGTTGTCAACTTATACACTAACGTTCCTATTAATGAATCCCTCATACAACTAAAAGATATTTTAATAAAAAACATTAACAATGATAACAGCTTAAATTTAGATAGAACAGACACAGAAAATATAATGACTCTATGTAAGTTGGTACTGAACAGAATTCTTCAGCTTTAACAACACTACCTATGTTATGAAGGATGGTCTTCCAATGGGTTCACCAACTAGCGGATTAATGGCAGACTCATATGTAGAAAAAATAGAAAAACAAATTATGCAGCTTCCTCAAAGCAATAAAATAATAATGTGGAAACGGTTTGTGGATGACATATTTTGTATATGGTCGGGTACTGACGAGGAACTTCAAAATTTCTTTGACACAATAAATTCCAAATTCAAATTAAAATTCACTCTAGAAAAATCAATATCCAATAGCATAAACTTCTTGGACCTAAAAATAACCCTGGAAAATAACAACACTTTCACTTTTGATATTTATAGAAAGCCCACACAAACAGATGCCATAATTCCATACCATTCATACCACGCACCCCAATAAAAAGAGCTGCATTCCGATTTTTAATTAATAGACTCCTCAACATCCCATTGTCCATAAATAATTACAACAAAGAATTGGAGACCATTTACCAAATTGGAAGAAATAACCAATACTCAGACAGATATATATAGAAGACATTCTAAAATCCATAAGGCGGGAAGAAAAAAAATTTTAAAAGAAATATACCCCCACACATCGATAAGAGAGCGTTTTGTGACAACACCATTTTTTGAGAATTTGACTCCAAAAATCAGTTCCACACTAAGGAAATATAATTATAATCTAGTAAATAAACGACACATAACATTAGAAAATTTATTGATTAATAACAAGGTAAGAACCGAACGTGAACAACAAAGTGGCATTTACGAAATAACATGTAACGACTGCCAATCATTTTATATTGGAATGACAACGAGGAATATGAAAAAGAGATTCACAGAACATCAAAAAAATCGACCTAATTCAGCACTAGGGAATCATCTCATGGACCACAATCACACGACAAATTCGAAAACCTGAAAATATTACATAAAGAAAATAATTACCATAAGATGATTCTACTAGAACAATGCGAAATACTTAAGAATAAAAATAATGAAAATCTCTTAAATGACACGCTAGACTTTAATAATAGAAGTATATTTAGACTTTTGGAACCCTTCACCTAACCGAAAATATATTAAAACCCCGCCCATTTCCCTCATCCTTTATCCTCTATGGTATTTGACAGTTCAAGCCGTCTCAAACAGATACATGTCGATCATTTCATTTCCAGATCGCGGACAACAAACACAACAATAAAAATTAATTTCAGGTGATTTCGCATATTTGAATGCAATTCAGTTAATGTATTTCAGACGGTATGTTACACATTCCTGCTTTTCTTGTTTTACTTATTTTCTATAATAATTGTTTTTAACCAGTGACTAGTTTATTTATTTGTTGGTATATATTCTACGTATTGTCTACATTTTTGTGTATTTCCAGCTGGCCTGATGATGGTTTAATACCGAAATCGATCGCCAAAGAAATATAAGTATCAATATAGTGTGACTTTCTATATTTTCCCAATTTATGAAAATGTTATATTTTGACAATTTTCCTTCATGGTAATTATATGAACTTTGTAATGTCAGTATTTGACTCTGTTACCATACCCTCTTTTTTAAATAACTAATTCAGTAGAATTTTGTAGGTCATTATGTTTTCCTGTCGTGGTTCTTTTCGAAAATTGAATTTTTTTGTCCGCATTTGACTCTGTCAAC
Organism: Propylea japonica; assembly: GCA_013421045.1. Classification (NCBI taxonomy): domain Eukaryota; kingdom Metazoa; phylum Arthropoda; class Insecta; order Coleoptera; family Coccinellidae; genus Propylea; species Propylea japonica. The sequence continues at coordinate 91,496,688 of CM024241.1, forward strand.
ATTCCCTCTTTCGCAAAAATAACTCATAATTGGTGGAATTTTGTAGGTCGTTATGATTTTTTTCGAAATTGAATTGGTAATATTTACTTATATCTCTGGCCTTTTGCTCGCTTGTTCCTCAGAGAAAGTTTTTCATAGTTTGCCCGAATAGCTGTGAGTCGCGAAATTTGATCCTTATTCTCACTGATAAAGTATATAGGTATGTAATGTTTTCATCCGTCGGTGGGACGAAATTTATTTTGACCTTGGATTCTTCATCAGTTAGTCCAATCGTGTCTTTTAAGATCACTTTCTGCTAAGAATTCGAAAATACTGCCATTTGTTTCAACTATTGCGCACTCATAGTTTTCGAACACGCAAAAATAATCATTTTTTCAATCAATCTTCATGGAAAATATTTTGTGAAAACCAGGGTAAACATAAAAATTTGCATAAACATTCAGTAGGTATATCCTTCTTCATTCACAAAATAAATTTCACTCGAATCGGATATCTTGTAATAGAAAAGTAAAGATTTTTCTTTTCAACATTCCAATTGAATTTTTTATAGTTCTGTTAAGACTATAGACACCAAATTTCGCATGAGGCTTATTCTGAGCATCTTGTATGTGGCCGCAAAATATCATTTCTATTGGTTCTGTTTTGTCAGAGATATTAACGAACAAAAATTTTGAAAATGGCCATATCTTACAGAATACCCTGTACGACTCGGCTGGTTAACGAACGATACCGTGGCATTTGGGAACCGAACTCGTTTGAAACCATTTTCGGCTCAAAATTCGAAAATTACAGGCATCTGGGCAAAACGATATAGTACTCGTTCAAGTAGAACAAGCGCTCAGAAAAAGAAAATGAGAATGAAATGAGTATGAATGAAAATTTTTAATAAATGTCCATCTGAAATATCGAAATTGCAGCAATTATCAGATTTTCATTTTTATCCTCAAAATACTTTCAGTAATGAATGAATCATAATAAACTAGTTCAAACTCCTTGAAAATTCACTAAGAAAGTAGAGAAAGAACTGCTTAAACTGTTCGCAAAGTTTGATCATTTTCCGAATCATGTAATAAAATTAACACATTCTTTATAAGAATCAGTCTCTTTATTAGTTCTGAGTGTACAAAAATTAATAAATTACGGTGAATTCTGGGACCCAGTTTACAATTCCAATATTGCAAGAAAAAACACAGTAAGCAGTGCTCATTTATTTACAGAAAAGCTCCATCATTTTTATGGCAAAACGGCAGCATTTTTATAACCTGAGTTCGACAATTTTATTCATATTCAATAGTAATAATTTTTGGGGCCCCTAGTATTATAATACCTATCATCGTAATATTTATTATAGTGTCCTTCATATTGTGGATAGTACCTATCATAATTTCTGTTAGACGAATAGCCCTGGTTTGTATATCTGGGATCTTCATAAATCCTGATGGTGTGCCCCATGGGTGTAGTCTGGATCCTTCCGTTTTCGATGTATCTAGGATTCCTGTCGTAGTAATAAGGATCGTAGGTTGTTTCAGTGTAGTGTGGACGATTGAAATACTTGTTATGAGCAGAGTAGACACCTTGGGTTATACCTTCCATCAGCCAAATTCTTGGCGTATTGTTCACGGTCATCATACTGTCGCCTTTGGTTGTAGTAGGCTCTATCACCTCTATCATTGAGAGCGTTACCTCTGTTGTCGTACAAATTCTGCTGCGCTTGGTTGCGATTGTAGTGTTTGTTATCATAGTTTTGTCCTTGAGCTTGTTGAGAGTTTGATCCATCATATTTTTTTCTTCTCCCATCATAAATGTAGTTGCTACCTTGATCGTTTTTCATCGTCGTAGTAGCTGGAATTGCTTCCCGATTCATCTTTGTGGTATGAATTGTGAAAACCAGATTTATGATGCCCCTTATGATGTCCGATATTCTTTTGGATTTCCTTTTCTTGATGACCAGCATCTTGGTTGTAGTTATTATTGTTGTATTGATTCTGATTCAAATGTTCAGCTTTAACACCACCGGCTTCGGAGAATCTTGAAGCGTCTTGAGAGTTAACACTTTTCTGTTGATTGTCCTTATGGTATCCTTCAGCTTCTTGAGCTCCACTTAAAATCTTTTGGCCGTTTTGGTCGTACTGATTGGAGTGTTGTAATTGTCCATTGTTTTCATTGAAGTTGACTCCTGATCTTATGAATACAGGAGTGACACAATGCACCAATAACACGAAAAAGAAGCACTTGGAGAACATTTCAATTTAAATATTGGTTTTCAAGTTGTTTTGAATTCACTGTGTGAGGGAAGAATGACACAACTTCGGAGTTCTTCGCTTTTATATTGAACAGGTCATTGTTATTCGACCTTTAATGGATCAAATTGATCGCAGTATCCTGCTTAGACAATTTCATGCTATAATGAAGGAAATACACTTCTCAAGTCTCGAGTCATCGATACATAAAAATACGTTGATAGCACATCCTCAGGTATCTACGAAATATTCGAATTTTTTATTGTCTCCTGAATTAAATCGAGTGTTCGAAAAACTGAGAAGACCTCACCTCCGTCCTCTCCTCTGCTTTCAGATTGTTTCAGCAAAACAAAAACTGTTATGTATTCTGTAACGGTATTTTAATTGCCTAATATTTGAGGTGTCATTCGCTATTATTCTCGGCAGTATTTGCACTACTTGATGAACGAATTGAAGCTCTTCTAGTAGACCGATTTCTAGAGCAGAATGATTATTCCCAAACGAACGCTTTAAAAGATTTCCAATTTATTTTTTCTCCAAATCGCTTCGTGAAAGGTATATATCTCTTCGAAGTCATCCAGACTGTATTGAATTGAAAATTCGACCATGGTGTTCTGAATTTGCTTTTCCGTTATTGCAAAAACAATATAATCGCTATGAAAATTTCAATAGCATCACTAGATAGCGAAGAACCTCTAATACTGTAGGTGGAAGTTATGAATATTAAAATATATATGCCAATTTCCGAAAAACTAGATGCTGTAGGTACAGAATTGTGATTCATCTCAGGTTCTCGAAAAAAGAAAGCGTGACATGTTTATTACTTTTTGTATATCTAAATATTCAGGCTGTGCGATTTCTATACTCGTAAGTTCAAACGTCGCCCTATGATGACGTACGAGCAAGCATAATTAGTAGGGAAAACTATTCACAACAGAGTGGCAAGTTGGCATCGTTGTAAACTGTAATTCAAAATCCAGCCAAAGAATAAATGCTACACGTACGTCACACTCAACCGCCAGTCTGATCTCTTCTCAAGCTTATTTTGGTGATTTCAATAATATTTTCTCGAAAACCTAACTACGAAACAAAAAACAAATGATCAGGTATAATTTTCAAGGTCTTTTACTTCTAAAATTATTGTTTTCGAAATCACTGGAAATCATGCATGAGTCGAAAAAGTGATAGGGTGTTAAGCTAACCGTAACTTGCTCTTTATCGAATTCAATTTTTGTTTCACTTCTACCAAATGTTTATCCATTTTTGAAGAATTTTTGTTGCACCCTGTGCCATACCCATCAACCCTCTAAATTTCTTGAATAGGGAAAGTGAATTGTGGTACTCTTTTGGCAAGGTCTTTGTATCTTCTTTAGAAGGGTGCAGAAATTTTCAAGAAAATTTTTTTTTTATTTCACTCTGAGACGATGGTACCTGATGAATTAAATGTGCCACAGAATGAAAGTCAACCATTACAGCTTGGTTCAAACACTTTCAACCCCTCACTAGAAAACTTCGAATGTGTGAAACACTGCTCTTCAGATATGATCTTAAGTAGGAATCTTATTAATATGTTTCTGCTGAAGTTGAAGGATTTTGTTGCCAAATATTTTCTTCTGGGAAAATGAATTTAATCCATAATTTCAACGCGCACTATAGTTGAATATAGTACATTTTCGGGAATCAATTTTTTTTCTCTCTCTCTGCTCTACTTTCCGAATTTCACACGATTTTTTTTTAAAACCTATCAATGATATATATCAGTGCAATTTCGGATTTATCTAATTCATTTTCATCGATGAGTATTAAATTGATTGATTATAATTAGACGCGACAATCAACTTTAAATGCTTGGTAAAATGTTGGTCATGTTTTCCCAATAACTTGGCAATCGAAATCGCTAAAGTTTTAGGCAGCGGTGTCAAGGGATTAATTCCTCTTTCTTCCAATAGTAATCGAGCCTAAGTAAAAAAAATTAAAATTTACAGAGACAGTCCAAATGTCGATTGCTCCTAAGGGTGTTACAGATTTGAGAAAGAAGCTGTGGTAAATCGTACCCCTTGAAGTTTATTTGTTCCCGTTTTCCACGCTCACCTGGACTATCTTTCAAACCTGACTATGTGCAGGACCGTACTGGCATTTCCAAGCTTTTTTAATTCATCATAATTCATAAGAAGAAAAATTATAGAAGATAAGTTTTCTAATTCTTAAGTTGATGTACTCTGAACAAATTTCCAAAGTGTTCTGTGAAAATTAAGAAAAAAGTAAAAATTTCAAGTCAGAGGCGTAGAATTTGGAGCTCTCTTAGTGGATTTTCACCCCTTTTTCTTAACGGGTTAGCTATTTTACACAGGACGGAGAGAATTGTTTTGAACCTTATGAGATAAAAAACTGATTATGCCGTCTACCGCATTGTTCTATCTTCTTTTGTTTTCGAGAAGTTTCGGAAGTTATAAGCCGAAATAGGCATATAGACAATTTAAACTTTGGTCATTATCTCTGTTTGTGTTTCAGTTTGTGCTATGAACTTGAAACAAAAACATTATACAGACACTTTTCGGAAAGTACCTAATCCAGTGGCTCAATCTAATTCATCACATAAACTTTTGTTTTTTCATATGGAAATAATAGATTATTTTCACTTGAAAAGAATCCGCTTCTTTCTCGTATCAAAAATACATTACATAGGTATCATATATCGCCTTTAGATCAGCGGTGACGCTAAGGGGGTGAGGGTTGAAAAATATAGCTAATAGGAAAAGAAAGTATGGAAAATAATTACCTAATTATCCAGTTAGATAAGCTATCTTTCATTAATCATTCCAATCAAGCCAATAAAAGTCCAGTTATTTCAGATAAATTACAGTGGAACTTCCTTATAGCGAACCTCTTTATAACGAATTTCTCTGTATAACGAATTTCGTTCAAGACATTGCACCTTTAATCCAAGTTCCATGTTGAAAACACCCTCTTAAACGAAGTAAATTCTCTCTGTAACGAAATATTCCAAGAATAAGAACATCACTTTTTGAATGGGTATTGGTGAAAAAATATAAGGGTGGGTTTTCCCCATAATTATGCCGGACGTAGGTGATAAATCCCTACCATAAACTAAACCATCAAGCCAGGTGGTTAGATCCTTCCGAAACGTTGGATTCAGCTAGAAATGTTGATAATATGACGGTTACTTTGAATGCTTCCGGTAATGTCGATACCGACAACGTTGATTTAGTTAAGAGGATCAACCCGCCGAAAAACCAAATCGTGAAAAGGTACCTACTTCAAGCCTTTAAAACGTGTCGCCTCGCTTTCCGGTCCATTGAAGGGGTTCCGGAAAATATTTTTGAATCTTTGAGAAGATGCGAAGTTTTTTTGAGTATAAAAGGTTTTTCACTCAATTGTATTTATATACTTATACCTACATAAAATGCTTATAAGTTATCCCTTTCACTCCCAATGGGTCACATACGTCCCGCCATATATTCAAAAATTACTGCAGGGAAATTGAGATGTGCTATACCGAATCGAATATGTCCCGCTGGTAGTTTAAAACCATATCTATGAATAAACATATGTTAAATGTTAGGTAAGGCATGCACGAGAGCAGACGAAGTTCCCGAATATTATCACGTTCGTTTTATTTTTCGAGTAGTTGGTGCTGTAGTTGTTATATTATGTTCAGGTAAGAAATATATCATATTGGAGAAATAAATTCTTTACATGATAGCTTCAAACGTCGTTCCATCGGTCACAAGAAAATAATAATTTTGTTGTGGGACATATACGTCCCATTGGATTATTGAATGTTGGGGATCATCTTCCGAATGAAGGACCAACTAGTAGACGATGTCACAGTTGTGCAAAAAATAAGAGAGAAAAACGCACAACAACCTTCTGCTCAGCTTGCAATGTTCCTCTGTGCAAAAATTGTTTTTCTAGTTTTTATACATAAAAATTTGTTTTGAATAAATTTATAATGAGTACCATTGGTTTGAATATGTCCCATACGAAATTTCCACTGGGATATAAGTGTCCCACTACCCCCTAGCTACACCCCTAAAATTGAAAATGAATCGGCAATGTTTTTATATCATTCAAGTGTTAAATAGCTCGTTAAGCTGTTGAGTACCATGAATACTCGCAAAAAAACAATTGGGAGTGAAAGGGTTATTAGAAATGCAGCCACACGTCTCTGACTATGTTATAAATTCACAATAAAAAAATGCAAGGAAATATTGCTTGTTTCGTCACTTAATTGACACTATAGAAAAAAATGATACAAAAACGTGTGTTTTGTATCATTATTCCGAAATTAAATTCGATATTTAGGATGAAATACCACTATTTAAATATATGGGAGATGATTACCCTTCAGTAGGGTCCTGTAGCGGTCTTAGAAGAACAGAAGATTCGAAAATCATCACTTGGAATGCCAGACCTGGTTTAAAACACCCTCCTGGCCCAAGAGCTAGAACTAAGTATTTTGTATCTGAATATTGAAGGTATTTATTCGAATAGTGTTAAGTTTTGTAAAAACGGCGAGGCAGGGTTTTTTCTACTGAGGTTTTTCCCTGTGCTCTGGTATCATACGACAGAATAGTACGGTACCCCGTTTTGCACCAACCTCAGCTAGGGACTTTTTTGTTTCATGTATTGTATTTTTTTAGCTCTCAATTCAAAAGAATATATATATATATATAGAAAAAAATTCTGTATAACGAATAAATTTTCTTGTGGATGTAGCGATTTCGTTATAGGGTAGTTCTGTACTTACAATAGAAGTTGAATTATTCTCCAGGAATATCCGAAGACAGTCCTGTACCAGGATAAGGATCCAAGGGAGTAACTAAGAGTGTATAACTAACTGGAATCTGCTCATTGTTCCGGCAGGAGTATTATCTTTATTAAGTTTTACGTTTTGCTGTCAAATTGTTCAACCTTGAAAAACAGCTAGAAGTTTCACGAGTGCTTACCGACTCATAAACTTATTATTTCTCGGAAAATATACGACGTCCTGGGGGCCCTAAATTTGCAAATGACGCTGCTCTTACTAGGAAATATTCTTCTTTCATGCATGCGCTACACTGGAAAACGTTCTATGTTAAAATAACACCATGGGTATAATTAATATGAAATTAAAAACTAGAATGTTGATACAGTTTTGTTGAATATTAATGTATATTTCGTTTTAAATTCTAGAGAAATCAAAATGAGTTCAAAACTTTATATACAGGGTGTCCAACTTGTGTGAAGTTATCCACGGATTTCAAGCCACGGTTTCTGTACTGTGCTTCGATGCCGCGTCCACCGTAATGTGCGCGCAGCGTTGCCAAATCTTCTCAAAGTTTCGGTTTGTGATTGCACTTAAATTTCTGAAGTGAGAACCTGAAATATCTATGAGCGATGAAATATATAGTCCCAGAATTCATTTTAAACTTATTACTGAACAAAATTTTAAATTATTCAACGAATTCTACTGAAATTACCGTCTGTTACAGTTATCTAAAGATTTTCGTATCTGCGAAATATGTTATTGCTCACAAATGATTTTTTTGTTGTTTGGGAAATTCATATCATCATATCTTTTATGTATATATCGAATATACATATGCTCAACTTGCCTGTAAAATTCTGTCTGATGCACTCGTATCGTATCTTTCCGATGTGATTTTCCAAACTTTTAAATAAAAATCTACTGTATGTATGTATGTCACTGAAGTTTTACTTAACGGCTGGACCGATTTGAATGGATTTTTTTATGTGTTTGGTTGGCACCATGGATGGTTTATACTAGCTAATCAGCCCGGTGGTGAGCATCAGTTTGAAGAAAGCTATATAATGAAAGACAAAGAAATAAATGACATGATGAATTCTACTTTCTTTGTAGGTGCTGTAATATAACGTGTTTATCAATAATAAATCAGAGAATAATAATCACAAAAACAAAGAAGTATAAAAAGAATCGTTTATTTCAATTATCATAACAAATATGGAAAAATCACATCATTATTTCATTCAATATGAATAATAAACAACTGTGGGGAAAACTTTGAAATAAATAAACAGATTGAATGAACCGACAGATCAACACGCTGCTTTATAGGATGTGAATCCTAAATATTGCCATCTGATTCCAATGTCGCTTTCTCTATTGTTTCTCATGTTTCTTCGCTGTTTATCCGGCTCACCGGTGCTTTAATTTTTGCCAATTACTAAATTTTTGATAGGCTGCGTTCAGCAACTGATTCAGATGTTTGGTTAGGTGGTGTGAGAGGGGGGATAATTCCCTGATAAGTTTATCCTGAAAAAATAAGAAATATGTTGAAAAATCTTGTATAAAATTCAATATTGCGCAATGTTGAAAGTAAAATCTGAAGAAATTCAATAACAGTGGAACTGCCCTATAACGAAAGTCTGTATAACGAATTTCGTACTAGACATTGCACCTTGAATCCAAATTACATGTTAAAAACACCCTCTAAAACGAAGTAAATTCTCTCTATAACGAAATATTCAAAGAACATCACTCTTTGAATGGTTATTGGTAAGAAGGTATAAGGGTGGGTTTATTCTGAAATTGTTCCGGACAAACGTAATCTCGACCTTAAACTAAATCATCACGGCGGGCAGAGAGATCCTTCTGTAACAGTTTTAAATACATCCCTGGCTGTTTGGTTTCAATATAACTATTACGCTAAAGTGAAAAGTTGTGCGAAAATGTCTAAAAGCAAGTGCTTAAGTTGGAATGATAAACTTAAACTTATCAGTGAAGTCGACCGCGACATTGCCGACTACAGAAACAAATTTTCTGTATGAAGAAATTTCTTTATAACGAATGTTTTTTGCGGATTTAGCGCTTTTGTTATAGGGAAGTTCCACTGTATATTGTTTTTACGGTGATAAATTAACTTCAATATTAAATATCATAGACCTGGAAATGTTATTGTCACTTTGACATCGATAAAAAAGGTGCATCCTTTTTTATCGCGATAAAAACTTCTCTTCCTCAATATGTCAATTAGTCTGTCAGATTTTTGAATTTTGAACATACAGTGCTTTCATTTTGAATCGGTGTGGTAATTATTTAACTTTGTTGATATAAGAACCCAAAAGATGAATCGTTTTGGTGAAGTTTCGACTGAGCAAATTACGACAAATATCGAGAAGTCTATACAGCAATCTACAAAAAACACAAAAGCTTCAATCTGGAGACAATTTATGGAGTTTTGTCAAGTTCGAAAGTATGAATTGTCCGAAATAATTCCATTACATGAAGTAGCAAATATATTAAAAGATTGGGCCTATAAGATGAAAAAGAAAAATGGAGATGATTATAAAGAATATGCGGTAAAGCAATTTGAAATTTGACTGCGAAGATGGTACAAGAAAAATATTTCTGTGAATACAATATTAAATTTTATTGTATTAATAAAGTTAATTATTGTTGTTGTTCATCCATATATTCTGTCGTTAATTTATCTTGCCAAAAAACACTCGAGCTTTTCTTTTATCAGATAAATTTCTCTTCAACTCAAAGTTTTGCCAATCACTAAATTTGCTCGAAAAACTGACATCAGATAAAATCGCTCCACCTTCGGTGTCGCGATTTTATCATGTCAGTTTTTCTCGTAAAATTAGTGATTGGCAAAACTGTTTCGTTGCAAAGAGAAATTTATCCGATAAAAAAAAAGCTCTTGTGTTTTTACTGTTGATAAAAAATTTGGGTTTCACCAAAGTACAAATGTTTTGTCCAGGAATCTGAACAAAATAAAGAAATAAATAATATAAATCCATTTACCTCAAACGGTTTTAATTTGGCTGTGTGATATCGGTGAAGTGCTTCATGCATTTTTACAACTTTCTCCTCTTGGTTAGGTTGGGTGGGCGGAAAACACTTCCAAAAATGATTCAGCAATTCACATAAAGCTAAATAAAGATTCCTCATCTCAACTTCAATGTTCGGTGGAACCAACTCTGTAAAATATCTTAAGATAGAACATAGATCAAGTCAAACATATTGATTCTTTTTCAAATTTTGGAAGTTGTCCATTTTGGAAGAGGCATACTGTATCGAAATAGAAAAAACTACTCTTGTTGAATTATTTTATCCATTTACATAATACAATGCATCATCCGGTATTCAAAAACATGCAAATGTTGCCGCATTTAATGAACTAAAAATAGTCAAATATGCTCTATAGAGTTGTTCACTGTACTCTAAGAGCCTCAATCTTATGATAGTTTTTTTATTACATAACTCAAAAATAACTTTTTCTACATGTCAAACGAAACTTCATAGCAAGTACTTACGTGCTAAAGACTGTTCTTGAAAACCTCTCATAAGAGCGCCACCTGGAGAGAGTTCTCCCAAAGCCCCTACCGCAGCTGCCGGGGTGACCAAACTCTTTCCGGTGTGTCTAGTCTGACCCACATTCCACTGCTTGGCTTCTTGAAATACTGATCTTAATATGGATGAACCTTCATTGGGATTTAGGTGTTCAGTTATTGTGTCTGGCATGGGACCGTGAAGATACCTTTCGACCTAGAATTTTTTTGGTATAGTTTTCTTGATCATATCAGAAAAACTGACTGAGTAAATCTTATAAGCATGGAAACCCAAATTGTTTTTGTCAGAAAACGCAGCCTTGAAAAATGAACAAATGGTTCCGAATAATCAGCAATGTCATAAATGATTTGTTTCTATTCTGTCATACTTTCTCGGAAATTTAACATTTTTCATCTTTTCTACTGTATGAAAACTGCTTGATGAAAAAACCAAGAATATAAACTTAAAATCCAAGTATTTCAAAAATAATTTCTTGCAAGCCCATTTTTATTAAAGTTTTTTCCAATAAATTTCTTCCTAACACATATTTTTGGCTGAGAGTGAGGACCTATACCAATAATTCTTTTTCCAAACATGTATGCTTTTATTTTAAATTAATTATTCTACATACCTTAGAGAGATTTAGATGAATTTCTGAATTATTTTTGCTCTTATCATCTGAATCTAAATCTTCATACGTAATTTTTTCCAATATTTTCTGTTTTTTTTTAGCTGGTTCTACCAGTTCACTTTCTTTTTCATCATCCTTATTGCTTATTAGAACACCATTTGGTTGCTTAGAATTATTTTCTGCACCACTTTGTGAATTTGTTTCGCTAGCTTTATTTTTGTTAGCCTTAAGTACCTACAAATATAATTTTTTTTAATATCTAATAGTAAGTTAATGAACTCAATCTTAAAAAATTACTATTGCATAGGAAAAATTATCCACAAAACCTAATTTTATCGTTTGGGTGACATGATAGTAATTTATTATTTGTTTATTATTTATAATTATGCTTAGTCTGAATATTCTGCTCGGCGTGCACTTCTTGTGCTCAGCTGGTCTTTTATTAAGCTCTCTTCGCTCACTTCACTCTGCATCGTGATCTTTTATTATCAGAGCGAGCAAGAAGATCAGATATATACGCTCCCGCTCAAAAGCGAGAGCTCTTACAAATGTCATTTTATTTCTAACCTACGAGTTAGTTTAGGACAGTTTAGGTTAGTTATTTATGTTCTGGATGTTTTAACGAAAGATGAAACTAATTTTGTTGTTACAATATGTGGTATCGCGAAAGCAGAGACAGCGTTTCAGAGTGAAAGACAGCAAATAATAATTTTGAGGTTATGAATTCTTGGACTTGACAAGCCTTAGCGTTCTTTTATTATTTTCACTCTACAACTAATGTCTTGACGTCACAGATAATCTTGCTCGCTCCGTAGATCATATTTTCAGACTAAGCAATAATAATATGATATGAAGATGAAAACCAATACCATAATCGAGTGTTGATTGAAACGTTTAATCATAGCTTGGCTAACTGTTCCAGTGGAAGCTGTACTTCTTTCTGTTGAATTTCCATAAGCTTCATCTAGTGTTTTATCCTCAAATTCTGTTATATCTACTAACGGATCATCAACACCCTTTTGAATGTCCTTCTTCATTTCTTGATCATCTATTTTTCCACATTCAGTGAAGATATCCTTGCTCTCTGCATATTTTCTATCCCTAAAGGGAAAAAGGAGCAATAAGAAAACTTGAACTTAAGAAATTTAATTTTTACCTATGAAAATAATGTGACTGAAAGAATTTTGTCCAGAACTGTGATTCTGACATTTTAGCAGGAACATTATCAATAAACTTTTTTTTTACAGCTGGATATGTTTTGAAGATACATTCTATAATATCTGGTGTAATGTTATACTTCAATCCATTACAACCATCAGTTTGAGGCTTAATATCTGCTAAAAAGGCTCCTGAAACCCCTGTAAAAAAAAGATATGAAGCAGACTGTTCTGCATTTTTTTATGTAATAAAATAAATTAACTGTTAAAAACTAATCGCAAATCATATCGATACTTGTTACTCTATCTATAAATCATTGACTTTACCAATCTCCTGCGGTTGTTGCTTTTGATTTTGGGTATATTTTACAGCATGTTGACTCCAAAATTCTTCTGAGGTTATCACTTCAGGCATTACCAAATCCTTATATAATTGCAATAGAGCAGGATTTGACATCAATAATCTATTTTTCTCCTCGAGTTCTCGATCCATCTAAGTATTATAAAATACAATAAAACAATAAAATAAAATGTACAGATTACCAACTTTTTTTTTGAACTTTGGCAAGAGACTTTGTAGCATTTCTTTGACTTTATCTCTGTCTGCAATTTGTGCGGACATTCCCTTAGAATTTGTGAAATGAAAGGTTGACGAGACCCCATTATGTAGGACTACTTGTAACTGAATCTTGGCTTTACCTTCAGGTGATATTTTTTGAGCTGAAACAATGCTATGTGGAATTAATTCCGATACATTTGAATAAATCAAAGTTACATTTTATATCCTCATAAAGATGAGAAACTGCCACAGTATCTCTATTTTCCACCATCCAAATCAACCGTTGATCCATCAGAAAAAGGGTTCCATCCCCTTTCTTGAATCGAACTTGAGGAATTTGAAGAAGAACATCTTCACTTGAGGTGGCCATTTCGAAAAGGAAATATTCAATTTTATTCTCAAATGATACTGAGAAATGTTTCAAATCTTAAAACTTAAAATAGAAAATAATAACATCTATTTCCAAGTTTCCAGTTCATTGCTGACAAGGTTAGGACCACAGAAAATAAATATAAAATATACCACTGACTACTAACAGCGACTACACAGAAAATTTGAAAATTCGACAAGTTGATTTTCCGGAAAAATACTGCTTTCTGATCTTTAAAAGTAGAAAAACGATTGGAACATCCAAAAAGTTCGTTAAATATCGATGATTAGCCATCGATTGATTTCCTACCCTAACAAAAAGAAGAAAAGATTAGTGATAAGAATCATAAATTTTCTTCCCGCTACTTAAATTGAAATTGAGGTTAGATGTCTTTTTCTGTGGAAATGTGTTGTATTTTTATTGATGTGGGGTATCAATTATTATGGAGTTTTTATCGATATGATCGTTTGCCGTGAATATTTCTCACTTTTACAGATGGTTTTAGCTGAAGATTTCAAATTTAATATATCCGAATTTATAAGTTGTTAATATAAAGCAAAATGGAATTAGATACTGGAGTATGTGGAATCTGCAATTCCAACAGTTTGATCCTGAAACCTGAATATTCTATAAATTATTGTAATTTGATATATAGTCACTTTGAGAAGGAATTAAATATTTCTAGTGTAAGTACATCAGTTATCTATCTTCCAAATATTCTTCAGCTTGCTTTCATCAATCAGAACCAGTGGATATCAATAATTATGTTAACTATGCTTTGTTGGCTTTCAAATTGCATGTATAAGATAATGAAAGCAATTGATATTTCTCATTAATCCATTTTATTTTTAGGAATCTAGAATTAATTTTAATCTTTGCCCAACATGTGTATATCAAATTACTTTAATAAATTCCAAAAAGAATTCATTGATTTTAAAAGATGGTGTTCTTAATGAGACAGAAGTAAATGATAAATGTGCTTTATGCAAACAAAATGGAGAAATTTTCAAGATTACTGACACAAATTTTCTAAATAAATGTAAGTCATGGATATCTAGCAAGAATATGGTTTCATTATGTGCCAGTTGTTTTTATATAATTGAACTGGACAATGTTTTGAAGAATCATGTTATGCAAAAATTGGTATGTAAATAGAAATTATTTCATTCAGTTATCATGTATTCTTATTTTTATTCGTAGTCCATGCAAAATGAGGCAGTTCACAGGAGTCAACCAAAATTGCGGACCATTTTAAAAAGAAGGAAGTCCACTTATGAAGTGGAAGAAAGTTCATCCAATGAAACTAATGAATCTGAAGATCTTAAAAGTAAAAAAATAAAACTCGGTGAGGAGTTGAATTCTATGAACTCAAAAAATTCATTTGATTCTACACCAGTTAAAACTAAAAGACGCAGAAGTAAGAACCTTGAAAACTTATTAGATAAAGAATCGAAGAATTTGGAATCGGAAAATTCTAATGAAACAGATGAAATTTGGAGCTCATCTAGAAATGAAGCAGTCAACTATGACCTATCAAGTATCTCTCAATTTTTACCCTTGTATAAAACAGACATTCAGATTGACCCGAAATATAAGTTAGATGAGAAAATGTACAATTGTATTCCTTTTGTCAGGATGGAAAATTTTGATCAAACTACTGTTCAAGAAGATGAAAACAATTATGTTTGTAGTTTGGTATCTCAAAGGCCAATGATTCGAGTTAGAAGAACACCACCTATTAAAATTAAGACCATAAAAAAAGTGAAAACTGACAAAAAAAATGTCCAAAACAAAAAACGAAAGCAATCTATCAGCAAAATCCAACAGCAGAAGCTCATAGTTAAGGTAGAAAGGATGAAATTGGATATTCCCATCAATGATAAAACAACTACACCTAAGACAAAGAAACGTGTTCATTTCGATGATACTCCAACTATCATTATCGCCGAAAATGATTATTATGATGATCACAGAAATAGAAGAAATAACAGGAATTTGCAAGAACAGTCAGATAAGGAAAATGTAGAAATAATGGACGAAATTTCTAAACAAGAAGATGAAAGATCAGATAGTGAAGAACTTATAACTTTATCTCTAGAAGAAAGTGATGATGAATCAAACAAAGAAATTGAAAATCAGAATACTGAAGGGAACACAGAAGAAATGAATAGTGGAAGTCAAACAAGTGAAGAAACTAGTTCGAAGGATCATCAAAAGGAAGACACTGAAAAATTAAAGAAAGACGAAAATTCACTAGATAATGAACAGGTTGACAATAATAAAGATCTTGATGATATTGTAGGTGATGACTGTGTGATCGAAAAAACTGAAAAAAATTCAGATGATAGCAAAACCGTCGGACAACAAAGTGAGAATAAATCCCCAGATAGAAACGATATTTTAGATGAAAGTTTGCTAGAAAAATGTGAGGATCCCAAAATTCACGTGGCAGTTGATATAAGTACTAGGAAAACTACTGAAAATGGTGAAACTTCAGAAGAGTGTGAAGAGAATTCAGAAATTAACCTGGAAGTTGACAAAAATACTGAAGAATCCACAGGAAATAAACCCAGTGCAGATAATGATGTAGCAATAGAATGTGAAGATAGTGATGCCTCAAGTGAAGATAAAAGAGATCATTCAGATAATTGCCAAATTGTAAATAATTCTGAAAATATCGATGAAGATAATAACAAAAATGAAAAATCTGGTGGAGATAACGAAAAAGAAATTAGTACTGTGGAAAAACCTTGTCCTGATGTAGACATCCATGATAATCAGGTGAATGAAGAATCAGTTGGGGATGGAATTGAAAAAACCTGTTCAAGAAAAAACTCTGATCTTGAGGATGAAAAATTAGAGGATGAATCTCTTAAGGAGATATGTAATCTGGAAGATGAAAAAACAGATGAAGGTCTTGAAGAGGAAAAAGATGGACCTGTGACAGAGATTTGTCAAGTTGAAAACATAGAAAACGAAAATGAAGGTACTGAAAAAGACAGTCTTGATGGATTTGAGGTGATTGACCAAGATAATGGCGATTTATCAAATGGAAAAGTTTCCTCTGATGAAGAGTGTAAAGAAGAATCTACTGATGTAGACGATATTGAAACATTAGTGAAAAAATATTGCGAAGAAGATGAAGAAGAAAACACTGTAGACAATGGAGCACAAAGTGCCCCGGAAGAAAAGGATTCTCAACTGCAAAAAGAAAATGATAATAGCACACAGAAGAATGAACAAGAAAATGAAGGCTTTGGTCCACTAATTGATGAAGTGCAAAAATGTCTTACCTCCAAGAATGAAATTCTTGACAGTACAAAAGAAGGAACTGAAGACCAAGATGAAGATTTGATACCAAACTCTCTGGAACTCGCAGAAATTTTAAACAGCTCGTTTGATGAAAAATGTGTTGATCAGGCAAATTCCTTACAAATTGAGACTACTGATAACAATTTGAAAAGGAAAAACACAGAGGATGAAGTTGACATGCCAGAAAATAAAAGGGAAAAGATAGACAATTCATCAGTTTAGTTATTAAGTATTCTCTCAAATTGTTTCTTTTCAAGTTTATTTGAGAAATTGATTAATTGTTAGCAGTTTGTTATTTTTTATATCTGAAAGTATGTTTATAAATATTGGTATTTATTGTAGCAAATAGTAGTGTAACAACAAAAATTGTCATATTACAATAACTTAATTTTTATGTTGCAATCAAAGTCAAAATATCCATTAGCATAGGCTTTTATTGTTTGATTTCTGTTCTGTTTATATAAATAAACATTAAGAACAAATAGTTTTTCTGGGAAATTAAAAGCGTTCAATGAATCCTAAAACCTACAAGGAATAGATGAGGCAGAGATAGAAGTCAAGAGGGTTGGCTAATAAGTCCGTTCACATATTAAAAAGCACAAAGAAAGACTTTGTTTCATTACATCACGTTGGCAGCATTTGCCGACAGTACGATGTTTTAATGCAACGTTGCCTAATGTACCATTGACGTGTTTCCGAGGAATCTTGTTTATTAAACAATAACACCTCGTTAACATCTATCAAGTGGCAAAGTGAACGGACTATACCATATTTAGCCTATTCGTTTTGAAGAGTTATGTGGTCCTGGTGCCGTATTCTCGACAAGTGATATACGAACTTCATTTCGCGGTGTGCATTTTTGCAGGTAAACCAGGGACTCGCGCAATGAAGTCGTATACGTTTTTGAATATACCTTGTCGAGAATACGGCACCTGCGTAACTCGAAATACGGCTTGCCATTGGTTGCGCACAAAATCACTGGAACAGCTCAGGAGCTCGAAACTCTTCAAAACGAATGCTATAAATATACGAGAGTATGCACATGTACGCAGAGTGACAGGAAAAAATAACCTAAAAAAGCTTTGTGAATCTTAAGAAAATCAAGTTGAATTCGTCCGAATGATCCCAGGGCGTTCTAGATTAGAACTCCGAGTTGGTGACCAATAGCGGGACACTGCGACAAGCATAGCCGTCGATAAATGTAGAAAGCTACAGAATATACACTCATCGGTGCTGGAATAAACCCAATGAGGTAGGCAAGAAAAATAAGGTCTTTTTAATCTGGGTTCCCGACCATTCGGGAATCAATGGAAACGAAGAGACCAATACACTTGCCGAAGAGGGCGCACGATTGTCACTCATTGGCTTAAAACTTTCTGTGGTATAGGTAAATGTACCTATAAGAAGGAATTTTTCGAGTCTGAGAAAGCCGAGAGGGAAAAACTCTGGCGGAATCTCCTAGGAATGGATCATCCCACTAAGTCCTTCGGAACTTTGAAACAGCAAGATCCAAAAGATGTCTGGATCTTAGTAAGAAACAATTACATCTCCTCACTGGCGCCTCAGAAACACCTGTTGAGGATGGGATTTTCGGACACTGACGAGTGTATAAGTTCTGTTGAGAGGATGAAGAAACCACCATTTACCTAGTCACGGAATGCTTTGGCATTGCAAGCCTAAGGAGAGAATGCCTTGGGCGAGAAACTTGTAGAAGTGAGGAACTAGCCTCGTTGAAGCCTTCACAGATATTGGATTTCATCAGATCTGAAAGGCAAGCTCTGAAGGGTGTGGTCAGAACAGCTCTGTAAGGGGACACAATAGACCTTGAGGTCGCAGTGAACTGTAACCCGTTTTTTAAACTAAACTAAGGTTAGATGGTGCTCTGGAGTTTTCTCCTCTACCCAACAGAATATACACTCATCGGTATCTGCAATCCTCAATCTCACAAAGTTGCTCTAGAGACGTGTCCTACAAGAATGTGCAGCCTGCTCATACTAGCAGGATTCTTGATTTCTCATCATTAATTTCTATGGAATTGAATACTCCCATTATTCATCTCTATGCCAAGAAAGATTTCTGGTTCTTTAAAAGGTGTTGAAACCTCCTCCTGGTGAGTTCATAATTTTTCCAACGAGAAGAAATACTATTGCAGCAATAATATCTGTTTGTCCACAAACACTTTCAGTGCTTGAAATTTTCCATAGTATTCCACTCCTGTTATTGATTCTCCAACAGAGGTGAGGAAAAAAGTCTCAAATGTCAGTATCTCATACATTTTTTCATACCTTTTTATGGAATTGTTTCTTCTAATAATACCTACCTTACTTTGACACAAAGACTATCACCTTTGTGAATACCTGTATATAAAAATGTATAATGCAAAAAAATTTATTCTGAATAACAAAACTGAAATATAACACACATTTCCAAGAAATTTCAACATTCAAATATAAATTGTCGTAAGTACAAAAGTATTGCATTGCAATGAAAATCACAATTTACAAATTTCCACAAGAACGAAAGTGTCAAAATATTACACGATTATTAATATCCCACATCAACAGCAATATCACAAAGCAAGAGATGATCATGGATTTATTTATATATTTTCATATCATCTTCTCAAACATTCTGAAATCAAGTCATTTGCAGTCTTATTTAACATGGTGATTTGCAAAATTAGAAGATAACGTTGAAGCATTAATATCTCATCCATGATGTTAAATGTTAAAAAATCGATGAACTGTAGTGAACACGTATTTAATAAATATAAAAAATTAGCCCCATAATTTTGAAGAATAAATTCGGAATAAAACAGTGTTGATATTGGGAAACAATTGTTTTCGGAAGTTTTGTTCAAGCAAAAACTCTTTTAATATTCATATTTGGGACGGACATGAGATGCATTTCAAGAAAGTTTCAAATTATATTACAATAATGTCAAATCCTGTATACAACAATGTATTTACTCAATTCAATCTTATCCATTATTTAACTCGAATTATCCTAACTGTTGATTGAAATATTTTGATTGATTGTTGAGTTTGATTACTAAAAAAATATTAAAATGAGTAATTTCACAAATTGAATTTAAAGTATTCACCTTTTTATGAATCTATGAAGGAACATAATATCCACATTATTATCTTTTCATTCATCTTCTTGATAAAAATTCAATAAAAAATAAACTGATGTAACTATCTAAAAAATTCTTTATAATATAATTTTTCATAAAGCCTCAACGACATTTGTTTATTTTCTTCCAAAGACATCGTAATTATAAAATTTAACCAATTCATACCTGGTACATCATTGAATTCCTAAGAACTTTTATTGTGATATAATTTGATAAAAAAGTGAGTAACAAAGATTTTACTTGATTAAAAAAATTGTATTAAGACGGAATATAATGAAATGATTCACCAGGCACAAATATTCAGTCAAAGTCCTGAAGAAACCTTCAGAAAATTAATGAAACACCATAAAATATCACTTGTTTTAGTGCAGCACATTACTTTCAATATATAGAATTAACCCTCGATATTTTCAAACTTGAAACAATTTACAAAAAAATAATCTCTGAAAAATAATATTTAGGTTATACAAGTAAACTGATAGAAAACAATATTGCAGTTTGAATAACAGAGATCCCTCAGATTGAGAGAGATCACAAAAATAATTATATAGTGAAATTCGAACTTATCTAAATAGATTGTTATCCTAAACTAAACTAACACTAAAAAAATGGAAGATAATTGTGAGTCGCTACATAAAAATATATCTCTGGATTTAGCCGATTAGAAGATACAGAAATTATGTCTTTAATTTCCAGCAGAAAATTGAGCAATCATCAAAATTTCCAAAACTCACAGACATTGTTCAAATTTCATTTATTATCTGTGAATAAACTGAATTGAATGAAGCGATTTTGGGATAAATTTAGTTTAAATGGTTATACAACGGTTTTACTGTTTTTGCATTCAGTGGATAACCAAGTACACAAATAAAAAAAATTGACCAATATCTATGGCAGTGTGAAATTTCAACGATCACCAAAAAAATATATAATTTAAAACAGCCTTGATCGAAATAGATTTGTTTTCCTTCTTTTGGACTTTCATAAATATTTTTGGCAAAATTTTTTATGTAATTTAAAGAGGATGTCGCTAAATCCTGGCAACTACACTAACTTCTGCTACAAGTAAACCTTAGTGTCTAGCCACTATGATTTTCTTATATTAGTGCAACAACTAGTGCAGTTGAAACAGCATTGCTATCTTTTGCTGTTCCATTGACGTCCCCTTTCGTTCAACTGATCTTGTAATCCCTTTATATCATCCAACAGTTTGATTTTCTCATCTAAAAGCCTCATAACTTCGTCTTGAGCTGAAGTCAGACAAGCTTTCAGCGTTTCTTTCTCTTCTTTTGCTTTGCGAAGTAACCTATTATCTTCAGAAACCCTTTCAAAGGCAACAAGTCTCCTTTGGAGTTCTTCGTTTTCTGCTGTCAACTGTCTGTTTACTTTTGCGAGCTGTTGTTCTGCTTCTTGAGCTGCAAATATTAATGTGAATTCCATAATCCCCTCAGTAAAAGGGATCAAATTCTCATCCCTTCAAATTGTCGTTTTTATAATATTTGATTTGTTGTTTTAGAATAAATTATAACCTTTTAAAATCAACTTTGGAAAATATATAGTTTTGAAGAATTTTCATTAATCAATGGGTAATTGCCAAAAAAAAAATGGAGAAAAATTTGTCGAAACGGACTGAATAAATGACAGATGTAGCTTCAACCTCATGGCCGTTTTACAATGTCAAAAGTGGGTAATCCATATTGTAAGCACGGCCTTCTAAACCCCCGGGTCCGGTCATAGCCAAGAGCGGCAACAGCGTAGAGAGGTATACTCTCACGACATATTACAAGCACAGCCTTCTAAAGTAGTCTCTATGGACAGCTGTGTTACAGGCGCAAGCGTGAGCGCTAGTAAACATCTAGTGGTAAATAATTGAGGTGTTAGTGTTGATTGTGCTCGAAAATTGTACCTAGTAGAGGTTTGAATTCGAAGTTCATTCTAAATTCGCTTTGTTCATTTTCCCAAACATTTTTCAATAATTACGTGAAGAATACGAAGAATGATATAAACACATAGAAGAAGGGATTAACCTGAGAGAATTTTATTTGAGTTAACTTCATTTCGAGAGTTATATTTGAGTTCAAGTTTTTTGGCTAGAGACATCTCCCCGTGGTTTTTGCGGGACCATGAATTGATTAAACCATCAACCATTTTGCTTTAGTTTCAATTTGTTTTATTTATATTCAATTTATTGATTGAGTAGGGCATACTTTCAACCTGTTTTCATATATTCATCGAAAAACACATTAAATGACATCAGGAAATGAAATTATACGTTCCAAATATCGTATCTCTCGTGCAAGCGCTAAACCTCCCAAAGATCGTCTTTTGCGGCGTTGCCGCTTGAGGCGCCCGGCCATGTCTTTAGAAGGCCGTGTTGTAAGACCCGTGATCTAATGAACCTTTTACTTACCTGAAGTAATGGAAGCGATTGAAGAAGCCGGATTGGGTGGTTGTGGTATAATGTGGAACACTCCATCTTCTTTTTGCATTATGTACAACTGGGCTATGTTAAGATCAACAGGTATCGGTCCTGGAGAGGTTATGTTAGCTGGCGGTCTATCTTCGTTAAGACGAAGGCAAACATTGCTCAAAAATATCTGAAAACATTTAAAATCACATCTCGAACTGGATTACAGAATCCAGCCAGAGCTTGTTACTTTTCATAATGAGTTCCACCAAGTCTTTAGGTAGATAGTTTGACCCCGTTTCCAACTCAAAATTCGTGACTGGAGAGAGTTATTCAAAACTAAACATTACTTATCCATTTTCTTACCTGCAATGGTATCGGAGTTTGAATGATCTCATCCTCAATCAAATCGGTGAGACCAGTCACAACGCTCATAGATAAAACTAACGATAAATCGTCAACCTTAATGGTCAAATTATCTTGAAACAGTTTCTTTATGTTCTCCCTGTCCCGGAAATCCAAATCCATCATGCTTTTCGAACTCGGCAACATCAGGTTATGGTCAAGTCTCAGTTTCACTTTGGGAGTCGTACTAGTATCTGCCGGATCATCTGACCAACCTCTGGAACGGGAACTGAACTTGTTCTGGTTAGGAATTAAAATTGGAAATGAATAAATCGATGTATCAAGATGATTAAATCATAATAATTTGCAGGTGACAAATCACAACAGTAATTGTCGAATTTTGTTGAGAGTCTGTGAGTATTGATAACTGTGCTTGAATTCAAGAAATTAAAAGATATTTGAAGCAGCAAGACAAATTATTTTCATCTGTATTGAAGCTTAATACTAATTTGTCAATAAGTATTTTGAAAGAACAATATTCAAATAGAGCCTAAACAAGTTATGGAGTGTCTTGGTGTTTATTTCAATGTTACTTTCACAGTACTTTTCTTGTTTGCTTCAAAATTCCATTGTACTTAGATTTCTTAATTTCCTGTGATTCTAGATTACATTTCAGTAAATCAGATCCAAAAACCGTTTTTAATTTTGCCTAGTTGATACGCATAGTAACAAATATTATTTAAACTGATAATAATCTTTCGCTTTTCAAACTATTGTTTTCATCAATTTAATTGCATTTAAATTCAAAAACATCTTTTATTTTAGCCTAGTTTGTATGCATATGAAGAAATATTATTCAAACCTAATACTTATTGTTTTCCACACTATTATTTTTTTAATTTTATTGCTGATTTCACTTGTTCAATTGTGTAAAATATATTATTTTTCAACAAATTCAAAAATTTCGTTCTACCTCTACTTCTATATCGTCATGCTTGTAACATTCTACTTAATATTTTGGTTGAATACCTTGATCTTTGTCTGTGCCACACAAAACATTCAGATGCATGCAAAAAAATTTGAAAAAATTTGGTGAAGTTTATATTGGATAGGTACTTTATTGTGTTAAATATCTTCAAAGGCATCTGTCTAGCAGTCTCTAAAAATTGTTTGTTCTGTTTTGATATTGTATAATTCAGTTTTGATGAAGTGAAAGCTTTTTACAGATATTAAGGAATTATTTCTAAATTATCTCTCACAATATGAGTTCAGATTGTTTGAACACGCCTAATAGTTTTGACTCCTATTCTTTGCTGATGATTGTGTGATGAATATTGAGGATCAATAGTGTATTTGAAGTTCAATAACTCAGTTTTGAAGAGAATGGGTATCAGCATTATAGATATTAACTAATCAAACCAGAATACAGAGATGATCCAGTAAAAAAAAAAAAAAATTACATTCCGGCAAAATTTCTTTATAGTTAAAATTCAAAATCCTTCGAAAATATTTCATAAAAATTTCAGTGGTCGTGTATCTTGAGTAAAATAAACAAAATACTCAATACAGTGAAAACTCATCAAAAATTCTAAACTTGAAATTTTTATTTTAACAGAAAATTCATAAACACTTGTGAATACTAATAAAATAACTAGCATCACGATGAATCAAAAGGAATTTAGAAACTCTACAATTGAAAGAACTCACCTGAAATTCATCCCATGGTATAGAGTTGCAGTCGTCACATTTGATATTGCCTACTTGTAGTTTAATAGACGATGAATAACCTACAGATTGTTGAAGAAATTCCACTTTACTCAATTTGAAAGTCGCAACAGATACCTACAATTGAGAAAATATCATAAAATTGAGAAAAATAACGGACAAAAGATCTTTAAAATATTAGATATTAAAACAACAGACAAATGAATCTCTGCGAATCCTTAGTTTTGTTCTATTACGTAATACATATTTCTGCAATTTTCAATGAGGGACAACACAATATATCAGTTTAATGTCTACTTCTAATCGTAAAAATGTCAGAACTGGAGAGTCCTACAAACTTGAAATTTCAGTGAATATACTCATATTTTTAATATGATATTATTTTTTTTTGCTTGCTTGTTCTGAATTGTATGTACAGGGTCTCTATAAATGATTGTAGCAGCGCAGTTGGCTTTGGATTATGCAAACCAAAGAATTCTGTGATCATGCTATGCCCTGATTGGTTAGAGATTGGTATTCTGCAATCCAAAGCCAACTGCGCTGTTACAATCATTTGTAGAGACCCTGTATAATCCCTGATATCATATTAAATTGCGCATTCTGTTGCTATACGTGATACATCTTACCAAGTCTTTTCTTCGACAACTATCATGCATCGAGGGTTCACTCATGGTGGTGACCGTACTATCTTCTTCGATGACCTCGCTGGCCATCTCTATAACAGCTACCGCTCCTGAATCAGAATAGTCGTAGTTATTCCTCAGGGAAAACATCAGGTCACAGGTGGTGCCCTCTTCGCCGATATTCACCATTACATAATTCTCTGAATCGCTTGAATCACTGCGCAGGGAAAGGGTATCACTGGAGTCATCACCAGTGGGTTTTAGCGCACTGTCTATTGACGACATGAAGTTGGAAAATCCTTTTTTCATTGAAGATAGACCTGAAAATGAGGTCAAGATGACTGTAGGCCTTATGCACAACTTGAGCGGCCTATTCTTATTAAAGAGCGTTCTATTGATTTGACAATATGGCTGATGTTGAAATTTTGAACCGAAACTGACCACAAACTCATGAAAAATCAGGAGTCAAAACTAATTATGTCTAGAAGAAATCAATGGTCACATTCAGCGAACCTATCCCTAGATTTTTATTGGAAAATACATATGTCCGTTCGCGAAAGTTTGAGCGCATAGTAGGCTTTTATTTATTTATCTGAAGTTGGTAGTCTTTGCTGTCATAACGTAAAATAAAATCAACGTTGCTGCATGTATCCGGCCTCGTCCGACAAGCTTGCGAGTTATCAGAGAACTCTATGCATTATTGACAACATTGCGTATCAATCTGACAAGAAAATGAACAATATAACCTAAAATTCTAATATACACAGTGGAATATGCCAAATTATCATGGCCAACTGACGGCTCAAACTTTCGTGAACAGACTAAATGTGTTTTTGAGTGATTCCCAATTGTTGTCAATGGTGGCAAATGGGTATTTATCATGAATTCTACAGGATAGAGAGTGAATAGGGGTGAACATATATAACCTGAGTAAAACTAACTCTTATAAATACTTGAAACTGTTCCCTTTATTACCACTGGCGTATTACGGCAACATTTGCAGTATCAGGCTCGTATAAAGAGAAATGGTACTTGAATTATGAATGATTAATAAATATTCTATTTCGATTTTCTCGTTAAATATTGATTTTCTGGTTCTCATTGCAATTGTATCATCTAAAAATCATAACTAAACAATATGCCAAATGTTTTAAAGGTCGGTTATTGGGCGATAAATTAGTTATGCTTAGTCTGAAAATATGATCTGCGGAGCGAGCAAGATTATCTGTGACGTCATGGCATTTGTTGTAGAGTGAAAATAATAAAAGAACGCTCAGGAGCAAAGGCTTGTCAAGTCAAAGAATTCGTAACCTCAAAATTATTATTTGCTGTCTTTCGCTCTGAAACGGTGTCTCTGCTTTCGCGATACCACATATTGTAACAACAAAATTAGTTTCATCTTTCGTTAAAACATCCAGAACATAAATAACTAACCTAAACTGTCCTAAGCTAACTTTTAGGTTAGAAATAAATGACATTTGGAAGAGCTCTCGCTTTTGAGCGGGAGCGAATATATCTGATCTTCTTGCTCGCTCTGATAATAAAAGATCACGATGCAGAGTGAAGTGAGCGAAGAGAGCTTAATAAAAGACCAGCTGAGAACAAGAAGTGCACGCCGAACAGAATATTCAAACTAAGCATTATTAACCCATAATTGTAAATCCCGTACCTTCATTTATGTTATTCTGAATACTTTTAACATCTGGTTTGGGTCCAGTGGTCGTTTCATGCCTTTCCCTCGCTAAAGTTTTCAGAGGAGGAGCTCGGTCCATATAATCCATGGAGTGGCTAGTTGCCATAGGCATAGCAGCGCTTGATCCATTTGGAATAGATTTTTTGGTAGGTTGATGATCAGCTTGAGTAATAGAAAGACTGCTGTTTTGCCACACTGTAGCAGCAGACCCTGCAAGAACATGAATGTATGGATATTTGTGAAATTCGGCAACAACGTTTTACCATGTACTAGCATGTCATCCACGATGCTCGAGCTGTCTGGTACGAATGACTCTGCATCTGCGCCGGAGGATTCTTTTCCGGGGCAATGCGAAGGCATCACGAAGGTTACTTCCACTTGGGGTAACAAAGCGCCTACTACGAGAGATCCGCTGCTTTCCACCTAAAAATTTTTTGTCTTTCTAAAAAGTGTTTATGATTTGGAAAATCTAATTGATTGTTTATAATACAATATAATACGGAGGTGCGATTTAGAAATTCAACTGAACAACTGAACAATATTTGTTTGGCTATCACCAACATGCGACATTTCCGAAATAGATGAATGCAGTTGATTGACAATAATGCATACCATTTGCCACATATCATCTTCATAACTGTCTAAACATAAACTTTATGCTGTACTTGATGGAAGAATAATCTAATCAATATTTGCAAAAGTTTGAGTATGCTTAATTGAATTTTTGAATCAGCAAGTTTCCATTTAAGAAGTAATGAGAAATTATATAAACACTAATAGGTTAACATTCAATTAAAACATTTTTGAAAAACTGGCAATGATCTTGACATAAACTTTTCGAGATTGAGTAAAATTGAGCTGAAAAGGGTGAATGACCTTTTTCGAAATTTTATATCACAAAGACATATGAACCCCACAGTAAGAAATAAACATAGAGATGCCCCTACGCGTGAATAGTACTGCATTGTAGAGATGTGTAACACAGTGTTACGCCGCGCAATTGCGCCAACTCAGTTGACTGTGTTGAGTGTGTCAACTCACATTGTCCGAACCCATCAACTCATGGCGCAACTCATCTCAATGAAGCGCTCAGCGCTAAGGTATCACTGTTTGCCTTACGAATACGGTATCATAACTCAGTAAATACACTAAATACAGAGTTCGAGTTGAACTGGATCCTTTAATTTCAACGAAAATGGTAATTGTCTATTGCTTTTAGCACTTTCAACTTCTCCATTATATTAAAGAATTAATGATATTGTACACTCTATGAATTAATTATATTTGGACAAAACGGCTTTTTCTTCAGAACTTTCAATAGTTTGTTCAATAAAAAAAATAGTTACCGGTGCACAGAATAAATAGCCTAATTGGGCGTTTTGAGACATGATCTGTAACTCATTTTTATAGGGCAACCTGGTTGTAGGTTCCAAAATTGTATAGTATGCTAAAATCTGCCATAAAAGACTAAAAAAGAAATTAACCAAAATTTCTTGGCCTGTAATATGCAAACGAGCTCCAGGAATTACTCAGTACCCCGGCCCCGGGCAAAGTTCTACAATGATCTGGAGTGAGTCATATTTTGTGCGCCGTGCGGCGACACTGCCGAGTGCCGGATGCCCGCGGGTTATTGCTGCGCTATAGCGCAATTTTGAGTTAACTCAATGAGTTGACACAGGGAGCTGCGCTTGAGTCACTGTGTTGGCGCACAAGAATTCACTGAGTTACACATCTCTACTGCATTGTAACCGACCAAGCATTAGAGTGAGATGGAAAGCATTTCACTGCCACACTGGGGTGAAGCAAACAATTGGTTAGATTTGCATTTATCCAATTTCTGAATAAAATACAACATTTTCGTAATTTTGCCCCAGCTATAATTAGTGGAATAGCCTTAAGCAACAATGAACTGCCACCAAATCATTGAAATAATTCAGTTTATGAACGTCAAATCGAAATGAAGAAGTAAACACATCGCAGCAAGAAACTAAACACTAAAAATGTTGCCAAACTGGCAGGATTGTCTGTAACAGACGCAAGCCATTAGTATCAGAGTAGGGAGACTAATTATCCCAAGACGGAATAAACATACAGCACGATTTCGCAACGCCGGAAGTTTGTTCGCTCGTATAAACAGATTCTACTTGGCTGCATAACAAGTACGTGAAGGCAACTCTAGGTTTATTTTTTACTCTGAGATATGAACTTTTTAGTCATTGTGCA
This sequence comes from Propylea japonica, assembly GCA_013421045.1. Classification (NCBI taxonomy): domain Eukaryota; kingdom Metazoa; phylum Arthropoda; class Insecta; order Coleoptera; family Coccinellidae; genus Propylea; species Propylea japonica. Next base: position 91,525,432 of record CM024241.1, read on the forward strand.
TCTAATTGATGAATGATAAAATTCAATAACATACAAAAAACAGAACAAAATCAACAAATCTAAAGTGAAACCCAAACAAATTCAACATTTCTGTATACACTGGTAGAATTTGAATTAATTTTTTTTCATTCCTTACCTTTATTATTCTATTTGAATCCAAGGAGACAAAGGTAGCCAATTCCGCCAGTTCCTCTGCCAACCTCAGTAAGAACAGATATTGGTAATGATTGATTTGAACGCTGACCAGATTAGAGATTTGTGTTAACGCATGGATATCTGCAGTGGCAGTCGAAGCATGATCGTTGTCTGTCTTGATCGTAGAATTCGGATCCATGTGACTGTGTAACCATATGGTTACTGGAACCGTATCCAAGAATGGCACTGGTTTGGTCAAGCCTACCGCCCGGGCGCCTAGAAAATCGCCCCAGACCGGATCCAGACTTATGCACCATACATCTTTGGCTTCAGTCCATAGGAGTTCTCTATGCAACTGATCTATCTACAGCATAGAGATAGGATAGTATAGAGGTGCCATCATTGAAACGAACGTGGTATCAGATGCGCCATATTACTACCACCTAACGTCAAATTTGACAATCGTTTAAATTTCTGGAGGAATTGTGATTCTTGCGCCTGTTTCTAGTTAAATTGTGATTTTTCTGCTTAATAATATACAATGAAATGGTATCGTGCACTGTAAGGCCTTCTTCAAGTTGAGAAGAGACAGATAAGTAGAAAATTAGAGGTAAAACATATCACCGGTAGGGATGAGTACTGAACAGATCAGCATTCGAAATTTTTGCTGGTCTGTCTGGGTAATCTGATATCTTTTTATATGTGTATATTATCGCCTGAAGAAAATTTGTTTATTTGATAATCAATTGACCTTATTTGAACAGGATTCCTAAAGACCCAACACGTCGTATTTTTTGGCAGAATCTGTAAACAGAAAAAACTGGCAACTCAATTCAACCCTGAACTTATTGGTCCTCGACTTAGCCCCGCCCAGTGGTTCTATTTTTCCTTACTCAATTGTATGTCATAGCGTCTCTTCTCTATTATATCTCGATGATCTACATTCTACAGTGATGTTATTCACGATAAATTCTTCAATTTTTCCAATAATTCTTTTTTGAATAGAGATATGCTCATTTGATTATATTCCAAGTATTGTAGTCTAGGACATGATGAATGAATAAATTACTATCTATTTGGAGAAGTTTTATCAGTTCTGGATGTTGCATCTTATGTTTATTACAGAACGAAACTATACTATTTTTAATGCAATATTCCCAAGTCAAAATTTTCATATAGTCTATCTAAACTCACTTGAATAACATATAAAAAACTCACGGCAAATGTTCCTTTGATATAATGCCGCTTCCATGGTTGTACACAAAGATGCTTTGTTGAATTTAGCAAACTACGAATTTAATTAAATGAAGCCAAAACTCTATTGGTCTTTATTCGAATTATTGCAACATGATTATTATAATTTTATGATAATATTCTATAGTCCGTTCACGAAAGTTTGAGCCGTCGGTTGGTCATGGAAATTTGGCATATTCCACTGTGTATACTTATTAAAATTTTAGGTTATGTTGTTTATCTTCTTGTCAGATCAATACGCAATGTTGCATAGAATTCTCTGATAACTCGCAAGCTCGTCGGTCGAGGCCATAGACATATAAAAGGATGGACAGGGCGTCACGTGACTTTCACACTAAGTTTTGTGCCCGCAACATAAGAGAGAGAGATACTGTGAAGGATGGAGTAATATTAGTGTAGAGCATAGACAAAACTAAACTAACATTACTCCATCCTTCACAGTATCTCTCTCTCTTAATGTTCGAAAAATCACAGAACATAAAAATATTTGATGCGTAGATATCTACGATCCAATGTTTTTATTATATGTTCCGTGTTTAGCACTGATATTATTCTATCCTTGTCTGAAGTCAATATTCTCTCTCACACGTCCTGTCCATTCTTTTATAGGTCTATGGTCGAGGCCCAGGTACATCCGGCAACGTTGACTTTATTTTACGTTATGACAGCAAATACTGCCAACTTCAGATGAATAAACAAACGCCTACTTTGCGCTCACACTTTCGTGAACGGACTTTTTTTATACACTCAATTCATCAATAACCCACGAATTCACAAACCTGTAAATAAACAAACAAAAAAAAGCTATAAAGATTAGACTTACCAGAACATTTAAACTAGAGGTATCTAATTCTTGAGGCACATTTCTAATATTATCACAAGATGATATGTGATCGAGAAATTTCTGGGTAACAATGTAAAAATCGCTAGGTTGAGAGGGGAAACCTGAACCAAAAAACAGAGATCCCATATGGAACGAATCCACGCATTTAGCTAGGTCGGCTCTTGAAGATTGCTCCAAACTTCTAACATTGGTAACTGTGGCTCTGGTGACTTGGAAATTGAGAATTTTGGGGCGATCCTTCTGATTTATGTGGATTGTACTGCTCTCAAAACTGACCTGGAATTAATTATTATACATTTTCACAAGATCTACTTTATCTTGTATTCATTTATAACTTGTTGAAGGGGTACCTGTCTGAATTGTTTGGTCTTTTTCAGTTATATAATTAATGAAATCTTAAATTAGCTTAGCTATAATTACTGGAATAGCCTTAAGCAGCAATAAACTGCCACAAAATCAGTAAAATATTTCTGTTTATGAACGTCAAATCGAAATGAAAATGTAAACACATCGCATAGAGAACTAAACACTAATAGACGATGTTGCCAAACTGACAGAATTGTCTGTAACAGATGCAAGCTGTTAGTATCAGAGTAGGGGAGAGGTAGACCAATTATCTTAATACGGAATAAACATACGGCACGAGTTCGCAACATAAACAGATTGTACTTGGCTGCATAACGAATGAGTGAAGGCCTCTCTAGGTTTACCTTTAACAGTTTGCATTCTCAGACTAGCTTTGCTGTTCAACCGGATTGCAGGACAGCTTTACTGTCGGATTATCTCGCTCAAGGTGTTAACAAGTACTGTATGTGTTCTTGTCACCCAACTTCTCCTAAACGTTTGAACCGATTTGAATGAACTTTTTATATGTGTTTGGGTGGCGCCTTGAGGTTTAGATACACAAATCAGCCCGGCAGATGGCGCTGCAGTCGATATATAGGTTATTTATCTGTATTGCCACTAAACGGCCGGACCGATTTGAATGCATTTTTTTATATGCGTTTGGGTGGCGCCCTTGATGGTTTAGATTCACAAATCAGCTCGGCAGATGGTGCTGCAGTCGGTATCTAGGTTTTTCGTCTTTTCTGCAACTTAACAGCTGGACCGAGTTGAATGATTTTTTTATGCGTTTGGGTGGCGCCCCTGATGGTTTAGATTCACAAATCAGCCCGGCAGATGGCCCTGCAGTCGGTATCTAGGTTATTTGTCTCTTCTGCAACTAAACAACTGGACCGATTTGAATGAATTTTTGTGTATGCTTGAAATATCATGAAGTACAACTTCTGTCGGGTCCGCTAGTTATAAATAAAATTCTACTGTACGTGTGTATATTACTGAACTTCTCCTAAACGGCAGGACCGATTTGAATGGATCTTTTGTATGTGTTTGAGTGGATGGTTCTTAATCACAAATCATCCCAACAGATGGCGCTGCAGACGTTATCTTGGTTATTAATCTATTCTACAGCTGAACGGCTGGATCGGTTTGAATTAATTTTTGTGTATGAAGAACAACCTCTGTCAGGTCCGCTAGTATGAATATGCTTTTTTCCGGTAGTTCCATCATTTAATTATTATTTGTGTGAATTTTTTTTTGTTTGAAATACAGTATACCAAAGGTTCTAACATTTAGAAACAAGTAGGATATTCCATAATGAGATGGTGTGGCTCAAGAAACGTAGAAAGAATAACTGTCCTCAACACTTACCTTGGGTAGAATAGCTTCTATCTTGACATCTATGTAAGTGAGATTGGAAGCTGGCATTTCAGCTTTGGAAGCCATGAGGGACTGATACAAATTAAGTCCAAATGAATTGGCCCATAAGATGGTATCAACATCAAAAGAAACGTGAACTGGGTTGATTTGTACATAAAATTTTGGAGGAGGCACTAAAAAGGATACAATTTTCAGTGTGAGGAAGAACACCTTATTAGCTGATATTACATGGAAAGGAAATCTCATCCGGATAGTAATAATATATGAACTCAGCATGAACGATACTTGCTTCTTTCGGTAACTGCATGGTATCTCTATCTCCTGAAAAGATATAAATCATGGACATGTAATAAACTTCAAGAATAGGTAGAATATGAAATAATGAATAATTTCAAACGATTACCCCTGTTTAAATAGTTGAACAATAATGTGAATACAATATTATTTAAAACAATTATGAGCAAACAAATGCAGATGCCAATTTCTAGCGATTTTTTCGATAATTTAGGTCGAAACCTTCACATATTTGAAGGAAATTACTTAAGCAAGAAGTTTATCAATGTAAGAATTAAAATTTCGACTGAAATTTCATGGTTTATTTTCTATTTCTAACCTCCGATTTACTGACACCTGATAATAAATAAACTGAATACTTCTAAAAAACTACAAAAATTATGTTTAGGGTATAATTCATGTAACTGTAAACAGACGCTAGAATGGACACTAGAAATAATTTTCGAAAAATCAAAAAGTCGTTCCTAAAAAATTCTAGAACTGTTAAAATCAATAAACATGCTTCATGCCACTAATTTTACTTAAAAAATAACAAGAAACTATGTCACACTCCAATCTTGTATTCTCTAAAATGTGATATAACTCATTTCAATTCAGTACTACCTGATGAGTTTCTCTTGTCCTTCCTTTTATGCTGTGCTGTATACAAATTCAATATAGAATTCAGGGTAAGAAAATATACAACTTAAATAAGTTCCATAGCTTGGAAATGAATCTTGTTTATTACACATGAATTAAGATTGAATGAAAATTGAAATATCTTTGAAGACAATTTCAAAACGTTAATTCAAAATAGAGCAAAAGTTGAGAAAACTAGATAAAATTTTCTCTGTATTTTTTTTTGGTACTCACTCCAGAATTTTCAAGGTATGAAACCCACAAAAAATTTCATTAATTTTTTTATGAAGAAGCATCAAAACTCACCACAAATAAATTCCTTGAAAGGAGCTTTTTTTCCTGAAGTTGCCACTTTATGCACAGTAAAATCGTCTACTCTAATAATGGTACAGGAGGTCATCAGCTTTGCCAGCTGATTTTCAATTAGTTGCTTAACATCTTTATTGACTGGACTTGGTAACTTTTTCTGTTCATTTTGTGATGGCTTTAATCGACAAAAATTGTTGTTACTCCTGTAGAAAGAAAACCAATCATTACTTACCTTGGCTGTTCTACTTAAAGAAGCATGAGGTGTTCTATTCTTGTTTATGAGATCCAAAAATTTTGATTTGAATGAAGCTAATGCCTGTTCCTGCCATTGAGTGTGTGGAAAACTGGCTTCGTTATACTTTGGCCAATGTTTTCGGTTTGCTTTGGCCAAATGATATGGGTAAAAATCGACTTGGAATTTGGAAATGTTGACTTGAAGTGCCCCACCATCCTTTAGATTAGGATGGCCAGATCTGCCAGCTGAAAATTGATCGATAGTAAATTAATACAAATACAAAATTTGGGCGTTTTTCACTAGGAAAACACTTTATACTGTTGAATGATTTGTAAAACAATAAAAGTTATAGCTTTGCATCTTTCAATTCATATTTTGACTTTCATGGGGCGTTCAGCATCGACATCGGACTGAGGGGAGTACACATCTGGACCGTTCGGCATAAAAATCTGAGCAATCGGATGTCGATCTTTTCGCTCGGTCTATTTCGACGGATCAAAGCGATTTTATCTATAGAGTTTTATGTTTTTTTATAAATTTTTTGTTTTATGTTGAGTTTCCTGATCCGACAACCGATAGATTGAAAAATTCTAATACTTATCAACACTCTTATTCTTCTGTTTTCATTTATTCGTTAAGAACCTAATTAATTCATTAAAATTTTCCGATATAGCTATCGTAGTTATGAATGGGCAGGAGGAGATGTTGTTTTCTTGTTTCTTTTTCGTGTAATTAATTAATTAATTAGGATATTTCGGTACAACTATCGCCGTAGTGAACAAACAGAAGGGGATATTGCATCCCCCGTTTCCTTTGCATTCAATGCCTTTGCATCTATTTATTTAATTGAGATTTTAGGGTAGAGCTACAAAAAAGGGTGAAAGTATCTTTGAAAAATGAGCATATTTCCCAAAATAGTGAACTTTGAAATCTCATAATCTATAAAAGTAAAAAAGAGCAGTATGTTCTGTGGCAGATGCTCTGTACCGTTCGTTTATTCGCAGATATTACAGATGAATCTGTACGATCTGTGGTCACGTGACTAAAAAATCCGTCTGCTCGCGGAGGTCAATGCCGAACAGGGCTTTCTGTTACTGAATAGTTTATTGAACTCCGAGAAATTTGCGTCTGTCTTCAGAAAAGAACATCTGTATCTTACCTCCAGGATCATCGCACAGGTGAAGAACTATTTGGGCACACAAAAAATGATAAGATGTCTCAATGACATCATTCATTGCAAAAGGTCTGGATGCTGAGTTAGATTCTTTCGTCCTAGCTTCTTGTTGTAGTTGAGCGTGATATTCTGGTAATTCCTAGAAAGAATTTTTGGTAGATCATGTGAACCTTAAGTTACTATTTATAAGATGAGTTCACCTCTAATTTTCTAGCAGCTTTTGTTTTTCGTGTTATTTGTGTCGCCTTTTGAATCAATCCTGTTAAAGAATCAGCGAAATGGAGAGCGGCCTTTAGTTGAGAATCTGTCAAAACCCATAATAGATCCTCCAATATAATCACTAACCTTGATCCCATAACAAAACAGTCTGTAAGAAGATATAAACGTCTAAGACAATTAGTTTCAACTAATTAAGTATACAGGGATGAAAATTATGCCTTATGGTAAGGGTACACTATTACTGTGTCCTTACGCCGCTTTAGACACAGCATTATTTATTATTTTGTGCCCACTCCAGAGTTGAAAAAGTTCAAAACCTTTATCCCAAGTTTCCCATGTTTTTAGATTCAACATACCTGAAAGTCTCTTTTTTATTACAATCCTACATGTTGCTTGGTTAGTAATCAGTCTCAAAGGTGTGAGGTTTGTATCTTTAGTTGATTTAGCCTCTATTTTAAGGGTTTGCCATTCGAGCTCTTTGAAAATGAGCAGTTGGCCTTTGCTTGGTTCTTTCAATCTTGTCATTCGTAAATCTGCTTTTTCCCATTTTGGAGATTTTGATTCTAATAATATGCGAGAAATCTAAAAATAGAACCGCAATACAATCAAATATCAATTACTTAAAAACAAACTGGTCTACCTGTATAGTTGCAGTGAAAGCTGGACTATTGAATAGGATATTCACGTTATTTATAGTAACTGTTATTCCATCAAGGACTTTGTTGATATACCCATATTTTCCTTGAGCCATAGCATATTCTGAAAGCCCAGATTGAGCAGACATTGATCTTAATTCTTCGCATGTTTCTATTGTTATATTCACTTCATCCAGGCTCTAGAATATGACAAAAAGCATGAACAAAAACGCAATTTTCTGCTGACTGAAATCTTTACCAGATGTATAGGAACACTTCTTAGTTTAGTCCAAGGAATTCGGAAAGTAACTTTATTACACCAGGCTTTAGTCAATCTCAAAAACGAAGGTAACTCTAAAAGGTCTGTTAGAACAATCTCATTCAATTCCAAATTTGACAATTCTCCCTCTCCTTTGAAGGTGCTCAGATTTATTTTATCAGCAGACAAATTTTTGGTAAATCTAAACACAAGAAGATATAGAAATATTTTTATTCATGTACTGACAATTTACTGACCTCTGAAGATGTTTCAACAGTTGGTTTTTCAATATTGATACCATTTTTACAGATATTAAAATTTTTTACTAATCTACTGAATAATCTCTTAGTTTTGTTTTACATGACTAGATAGAAGTTTAGTATGGTCTTCGAACTGGGAAAAATCTCAACGAAGAAACTGTTAACTTTGCTAAATTTTGGAAGGCTACTGTCAGATTTGACAACAATTGACGTTTATCGATTGTAATTAGACATTTGAATGTCAAAGAACAAGGCCGTTTTGTGAGACGCGAATAATTTAAATCGCGTCCAAAAATACCGAACTTTTTCAAATGTTACCTGAAAGCCGAAGTATTTTTTATCCTCTTGACGGTGTTAACTCATCGTACAAGTTTTGAGCAAATTTTGTACCTCTCAGGAATCATGTTTATTAGGATTTCCCTTAATTGCAATGCTTCAAAATTTGCGTTGTTATTGAAAGTATATAAGATCATATACATTCTGATTTCTGAATATTCTTCCCCCCAGTTTTTGAAAGTACGATTATGTTTTTCAGCTCAAGAAACGAACATATTTCCAGAATTCATAAGACAACATATTTAAGATATCTGCTTCCATTTCATGTAGCATTTTTGGAGGTGCGGATGGTCTTTTGAAGGCATCATCATTTGATTGACGCTCGATCCTGATTGTGAAGTCAAAATTGGAGCGATGAACATTTTTTGAAGTATCTATTTATAGAGTATTAAAATTTTTCGAATGTATAGTTTAAAATTTTCATTTCTGAGGATTCCGCTCGGATTCTGCATTGCTCAGGACAGTACCGGAGATCGCTCATGGCTCAACATTCAAAACATTATCTACAGAAATTTGGAAAGATAATTATGCAGCGCTCTTTTTTTAGGAACAGGAGCGCAAATATAAGAAATATACTTCAAATAATGGCCCAAAGAACGGTAAGATACGGAGAATTACTCATTTTTGTATTAGATATTTTTTATGCAATGATTTATAATTATTCATAAATATAATATACAATATTATTTCATTTGAATAATTTTCTTAAATTTTTCTCGACCGTTTCCATAGGATAGAAGAGAAAGATCTTGTTGCTGAGCGTCTCATTTTCAAGGAAAATATTCCCATGATACCGGTTTCTGACATTTGACCTTCAATTTGAATATTATGCTTACACTAGCATAATGATATTTTCAATGAATTTTTAATATAGGAAGATCAGAAATTGAACAAGCAGATATCCAACAATCACTTTTCTTTCATTTTTTCTCAAATCAATAATCAAAAACTCAGAAGTGGAAAAAAAACATAACCTCCTTAAACATGACTTAAATTTTTTAACAATCATCGTTCATGGTTCAACTTCGACGTTTAAGGTAGAGAGGGGGTCCAGTTGATGGTAGATAACGATAATGAAGAACAAATATTAGAGCACTTTCGAATCGGAGGTCATTCCAAGAGCATTTAGTTTCTGGAAAGTTATTATCTAGGTCTTACCTTGCGGTTTATATTATCGCATTTTCGGTTTTCCTCAATTCATTGTTTTGTGTCGATAAAATGTCCGAACCTCAGTGTAAAAAGCCAAAGATGTCAGGTGGAAACTCCCTGGAAAAATTGAAGACCCTCACCACCGTAGTAGCTGATACCGGTGATTTCGAAGCTATGAAGAAATTCAAACCTACTGATGCTACCACCAATCCTTCTTTGATGCTAGCTGCCGCAAACATTGCTCAATACAAGCCATTGATTCAAAAAGCTGTAAATTATGGACTGAAAGTGGGCAATACTCTGAACGAACAAGTAGAAAATGCCATGGATATGTTGTGTGTACTTTTTGGATTGGAAATTTTGAAAATTGTACCTGGTAGAGTTTCCACCGAAGTTGATGCAAGGTTATCTTTCGACAAAGAGGCAAGTATAGCAAAAGCAAAGAAATTGATACAGTTATATGAAGATGAAGGAATCAGTAAAGATCGAGTGCTCATCAAGTTAGCTTCAACCTGGGAAGGTATACAAGCTGCCAAAGAACTTGAGAAAAATCATGGAATACACTGTAACTTGACCCTTCTCTTTAGTTTCGCCCAAGCAGTTGCTTGCGCAGAGGCCGAAGTTACACTTATTTCTCCATTCGTTGGAAGAATTCTTGATTGGTATGTAGCAAATACTGATAAAAAAAGCTATAAGGGGGAGGAAGATCCTGGTGTTATATCTGTCACAAAAATTTACAATTACTATAAAAAATTCAATTATAAAACCGTTGTTATGGGTGCTTCTTTCCGTAACACTGATGAAATCAGAGCACTAGCAGGTTGTGATTTACTGACCATTAGTCCGAAGCTCTTGGCTGAATTAGAAGCAAGTACTGCTCCAATCCAGAAAAAATTGTGTAAGGAATCTGCCGCTCAAGCAAATTTGGAAAAACTGGAATTGAACGAAGCTAAATTCCGCTGGATGTTGAATGAAGATAAAATGGCTACTGATAAATTATCCGATGGTATAAGGAATTTTGCTGCAGACTCTGTTAAATTGGAGAAGCTTATTATACAATTGTTGTCCGAATCTAAAAAGTGATTTTATATATTTATGATTTTTTTTAACATATTTTTAAGTTTTACAGTAAAGAGGTTTTATTGGTAGATTGTTATTTTTGTTGATGTTCCCAATAATATATGTTGAAGAACTTTATCATAATAAGTGTTGAATTTCACTCCGATTATTCTCGAACTCATTTACATTTTGAAGATAAAAGTTCAAATCCAAGAATTATTTCCTATCATAAAGAATGGTAAAAAAATTTTAAATTTACATATTTTACACTAATTAACTCGTAAGATGGCGATTATTATTTACGAAATTATGTTTAATTTCTCTATATTCAGTTTCCTAGATGCCTGACTATTAAAATGTTAATAGAATATCCCTTATGGTAATATTTATTTGCTACTCTAGTGGAACACTCTTTCATCATGAAATTATCAATAAACTGTACCACTACCCTAATTTCTATTTTTGTGGATATTCTTTCACAATATAAAATCCTATATTTCCTGTATTTTTACCAACTAAATACTGACTTGAAAAAACTATTACAACCAGCATAAGCAGATGTCTATTTCCATAAAATTCACAAAATAGTCTCAGAAAATAATAATGTATATAATTTGATTCTACCTATAATTTATTGAAATCAATTCTTAGTAGTCTCCGGTTCAGCTGGAGGAGAGTTGTTTTCAGAAGGAATTTGTTCAAAATTAGATCTATTCTTCAACAAATATGCAGCTAGGGCAGCAATCGGTTCTGGAGGACGTTCTTTGGCCAGGTGAGAAAGTGCATTCATAAGGATAGGAACTACAGTTTGGTCTAAATATTGCCTTGTTGGTAAAGATGCTAGATCAATCCTGCTTTTTCTTGGTTGAGAGTCTTGATTTTCCATTTTTATGGCAGCCTGTAATAAACGTTACATGAAATATTATAAACATATCCCAAGCAAGTATCATACTTTAACGATTTTACAATATGCTGGAAGTCCTGCTAAATTACAGATATCTGAAGCAGTCGGCTCTTCTGATAAGACTGTACAGTGTTCCTTTTCGGGAAGCGTTCCTATAACAGTTAAGTTAAGACAAAATTCTGAAATTCAGTAGGAAAACAAATTTATTTTTTTTGTTTGGAATAAATAAACATAACCTCAATTTCGGAGAGGTCTCTAATCTATGGTAGCTGACCATGAATGTTTTCTTCTTCGTTATTAATATTATTAGGATTCGGCGAATAGCGAAATTTGTGTTTTGTAAAGCTCTAATAAGAATTGTTTTTTATTATTTCACTGAATGATTGAATGATACGAGAAAGATTTTCAGAAATATCTACCTTCCAATATCTTCGTTTTAGATCTTGGTCTTTATGTTGGGAGCCTCCTTCATGGTCGGTAGTCAAAATGTTTTGTTTTGACACCTGTATCTGTGATGCTGGTTTATCTTTTGAAATTGTTGCAGATGCAGATTTTTTCAAATCACTTGAACTGCCTTTCAAGCTTGATTTAGATCTGGATGTAGTTTCGTTCATCTTGATTTTCGATCCCATATTTAAAGCAGGTTTGAAAATTCAGAATTTTTTTGCTTGTCGAGTTTGACTGTTGTATTTCTATGGAAATAGTATGAAGGTTAAAATCAAAGGTTAGTCATTTTTCAGTAGAAAAATATGGAATATTTCAGCATTGTCTATTTTCTTCGTGATTTGGAATCACAGGTGTAAATCTGTAGTACGTTGAATTCATACTATCGAAGTATAGGCTTGATATACATCAAAGTCTTAGATAGTAAAATGTCCCAATGCAAAATCGATCATTCTAAGCAGTTAATTAATTAATATTATAGGTTGGAGAGGCGTAGCTGCTTGGAAATGGGTAGCAAATGATGAAAATTGCGGGATATGTCGAATGCCCTTTGATGGATGCTGTCCAGATTGCAAAAAACCAGGTGATGACTGTCCTTTAGTTTGGGGAGAATGCTCCCATTGCTTCCACATGCACTGCATCGTGAAGTGGCTTCAATCACAACCTGTTAATCAGCAGTGTCCTATGTGCAGACAGGAGTGGAAATTCAATAACAGATAATTTTGAGGTGAGTGATTTTAGTTATGTAGAAATTTATGCAGAGCATTGATAACATCCATAGTATTGGCTTGATTTATGTTTTAAATCGATGGATATTCCTTATTCCTTAATCAGTTGAAACCTTCATGTCAGTAGATTTCTGGAAGTTCATCATTTAGCCCATCAGCTAGGTTGGGTTAAATTAGGTTAGAATATGTTAGGAAAAATTGGGCTCTGTACTTATATCAACCAGTTTTTTTTGATCAAGAGAAAAATTAAAATTTTTGTTTCTTTCGCTAGGCTGTTACTGTGTTTCAAAGCCAGTGTGAAGACATACATGATGATTTACAGGGGATAATTTCAATAATTTGGAAGAAGAAATATATTTTTATTTTTTAATGATTGACAATGCAGGGGAACTGGACTTTGGACGTTACAGAATGAAATATTTTGTACAATATGGGTATTATTCCGCAGAATTTATTGTAATTCATTGTTTCCATGAACCTTTTTTGGGTAAATTCTTGACTCGATTATTGGATAAACAAAAAATATTTATTTTCTCATGAATTTTTATCACTTGTAGTTGAAAATGTGTTGAACCTGTGAGACTTATATTGAATAAATTGTATTCATTCTTGATTTTTTTTCATTTCGCGTGTTCTTATGTGCTGCTTAGAAATATGATTTTCTTCATAATATCTTTCTGATGAATTTATTTGCTTCTTTGGCTACAAGAGCCCCAACACGGGCCGCCACTGGTAACATCAGAAAGTAATTGGTTTTCACAAATAACTAATGAGTCACATGACCTGCTAACTTTGTTTTGAAAAATATAGAGTTTATGACGAAAAGTGAAAACATTCAATACAGTGGAACTTCCTTATAAAGAACTTCTGTATAAGGAATTTTTCTGTATAACGAATTTCGTACAAGACATTGCACCTCGAATCCAAATTCCTTGTTAAGAACACCCTCTAAAACGAAATAAATTCTCTCTATAACGAAATATACAAAGAACTTCACTCTTTGAATTGGTAAGAAGCTATAAGGGTGGGTTTTTTCCGAACGTACGTACTAAATGCCGACCTTTAACTAAATCATTACGGAGGGCAGAGAGATCCTTCTGAAAAATGAAAATGTCTGAAAGGAGTGCTTAAGTTTGAATGATAAATTTAAATTTATCAGTGAAGTCGACCGCGACATTGCAGACTATAGAACCAAATTTTCCGTATAACGAAATATCTTTATAAGGAATTTTTTTTTGCGGATTTAGCGCTTTCGTTATAGGGAAGTTCGTATTTAGTTAAAATTCAGAAACAACCTGTAGGCGCATTATCAGCTAATTTGTTAACTAATTTACCCATGTAGTGGAATAAATTTCAGATAATAAGGTTCATTTCCTGTTCATTATGAGGAATTCGATTATCATTCAAGATGCATTCTCAATATATCATGAATTACACTCTCTAGCATTTTTACCATATCGAATGTATCAGCATGGGGTATAATTGCACCATAATCTCACAGAAATCGTAGACCGCGGGGTGCACTTTATATACCTTTTATCGTCTCATTTATCTAAAAGTAGTAAATATCGGAAATATCCAAGAATATAAAAGAAGGCTCCATGATGGAGATTACGACATAAACGGCATAACAGCGTTTGAGATTTTTTGTTCGAAAAAAATTAATTAATAGTTATTTTTGTGTTAAGTGCGCAAAATGAGTGTTTTTGCATGGCACATGAGAGTGTTAAATTCACTAAAATGTGTCATGAAATACGAATTTTATACGCACGAGATACAAACAACATTTTTTGTACAAGTTTTTGAATTTACTTCGTCTTATATACAGGCTGTTTCTGAATTGATGCGTAAGATGTAAGGGGATGATTCCTCAGAATATTTTATGAAAGAAAGTTTCCATAAATGTAGTTCTGGAAATGAATTGTTTTCAAGATACAGGGTGTCGAAGTTTTACTTAAAAACTGACTGAAAAAGTAGTACGCCACTGAGATTTTTTGAACTTACAATTATCTTTGAATTATTCGTTCAATTTATGACGAAAAATCTCTCAAGCGTTTTTTTGTGTGGAGCTCCGTTGTTATGTACAAAAAATGACACATCTTGACGTAGTATCTGTTGAAGTAACGACAAATACGCGTTAAGATGTTTAATGTTCTTGAATAAAAACGGCACCCCACACGAAAAGAAATCAGAAGAGATTTTTTTTACCACAAATTGAACGAAGAATTCAATAATAATTGTTATTTTAAAATATCTCAGTAACGTACCACTTTTTCAGTCAGTTTTTAAGTAAAGCTTCAACACCCTGTATATTGGAAACAATGCATTTCCGGAACTACTTTTAGGGGAACTTTCTTTCATAAAATATTCTAAGGAATCATCCCCTTAAATCTTTCGCATCAATTCAGAAACACCCTGTATAATTATTAAAGATAATGCTTCCAATGCAATAAATAATAGTAATAAAGATCGAGCGGCAAAGTGAAAAATCTCGTCGAAACAAAAGACTTCAACATTAGTTCACGAAAACGAATACCGAAAAAGTGTTCCTGTAAATCAATGACAAATGTGTTAATTTTGTCAAACCTTATAGATCCAAATAGATAAATTTAAATTTAAATGTCCGGCGCTTTACCTACACCTCCCTTCATAATCAAAATTCTCAAGAAACTCCCAAGCTTAGATGAAACGTAAGTCAGTACCAAAAAATGTAGAAAATTCAATTCGCAATGACCATTATATAAGTAAATTCTACTGAAGCACTTCCCAATCTATCAAACTTCTGTTAACCTTTATGTTTTCAGTCACATGAAACGTCAAAAGCGCATTTAAAACTTCGCACCAATTTCGTGTAACCTACCTCTTTTAGTACTGTTTTTTTTATTTTTTGTTAAAAAATGGACAGTGAATACGAAACCATTAGGATGTCAGATCTCATCAAATTCGTAACGGATTGTTTCTTGGCAGTAAACGTCCCGCTGAAGTATTCCCAAGCAATGGCGGCCTCCGTTATAGAAGCCGACCTTCATAGTCATGAGAGCTACGGCCTTTACATGCTCGAAGACTTCATCATGGACGCCAAATCTGGAATTATAGACACCTCAGCCACTCCCAGAATCGATAAAGAATCCCCTGCTGTAGCTTGGGTAGACGGGAAAAACTGTCTTGGTCCAGTTGTGGCTAATTTTTCCGTAAAACTAGCCATTCAGAAGGCCAAAGAAGTAGGAGCGGCCATAGTGGTGGCCAAACATTCGAATACGTTTGGAGCTGCTGGGCGTTACAGTAAACTAGCTCTGGACGAAGGTTTTATAGGTTGGGCCTGCTCAAACTCCGAACCTTCAGTGGTACCTTGTAGAGCCAAAAACACTCACATCGGTGCTAACTTGATGTCATGTGGTGCCCCAGGTCTCTACGGCGACTATTTCCTTCTCGACATGGCTACCAGTGTGAAATCCCCAAAGGCTATTTCGCTTAAAGGAAGCAAGGGGGAGTTTCTACGAAGAGGAATCGCCGTAAACGCTGCAGGTTTGCCAGAAACGAACGCTGATGTGGCAGCCGAAAGCAAACATTTCTTACCTTTAGGAAGTGAAGAAAGTCTGAGTAGTTACAAAGGAACCGGTCTTTCTATCATGATTGACATACTCTGCGGGGTACTTGGAGGATCGTATTATGGCAACGAAGTGGGCTTGATCAGAAAGCAAAATTTGAAGAGGAGAGCCAACATAAGTCACTGTTTCATAGTGATAGACCCTAAACGTTTCGCGCCAGAATTTGAGAGCCGATTGAGCGAATTGATGAACCACTTGAGGAACCTAGACACAGGCGATTCGTTGAAGCCTGTTAAAGTACCTGGTGATCATGGAAGAGAAATTATTAAGAATGTCGTGGATAGTGGAACTCTCCGGTATCCAAATTACGTGATTACATCGATAAAGAACCTGGCAAAAATGTTGAAAATTGAATGTGTGAAATTCGTGCCAAAACCTGCGGTGGTAGTTCTGACGTCTTCGCAGGAATTGGCTGCTTTGGAGGCTAAAAAAGAGGCGGAACAGAAGACCAAATTGGAAGAGGAGGAACAAGTTGAAAAAGCGCTGAGTTTGTATTCCACGGAAGAAGCGGAAGATACCGAAAGACGGTCAGTGTATTCCTTATATGAACCCGATGAAGATTCTATCGATTGGATGCTGAAGTGAAATAGATAGCTACGTTAGAAATCGAATCTGAATGAGGCATTGTATTACTGCTGATTTGTATAAATAGGAATAATAATCATTTTATGATTCATTTGAGTCTTAATATGTGATGTTGTTCAATCCGTACTCAGGGTAGATCTTTAGAGCCATTCTTATTTTGAAAAGGTTACAAATTTGCCAATCCTCTGAGGAGTGCTTCTCCAATTCGTTATAACATCAAATCCACTTGGGAGGCTTCCAAAACCATACCAGATACTCTTAAATTTAATCGATAACTTTTATTTTGTGTACCATTGCCCAGATACGAACGACCGCAAACGCTGTTTGTTAACCAGTAACGAAAAAATTTTTTTCGAAAGAAAATTTTTCCGAAAGAAAATTTTCTGAGGTCAAAGAGAAAAATTTTTTCGGAAGAAAATTCTATGAGGTCAAAGGGAAAAATTGTTTCGGAAGAAATCTTTCTGAGGTCAAAATTTTTTTCAGAAGAAAATTATCTGAGGTCAAAATTTTTTCGGGAGAAATTTTTCTGAGGTTAAAGAGGTAAATTTTTTCTGAGGAAAATTTTTTGAGGTCGAAATTTCGACCTCTGAAAAATTTCTTCCGAAGAAAATTTTGACCTCAGAAAAATTTCTTTCGAAAAATTTTTTCTCTTTGACCTCGGGAAAATTTCTTCCGATAAAATTTTCCTCTTTACCTCAAAAAATTTTCTTCCGAAAAAATTTGACGTCAAAAAATTTTGACCTCTGAAAATTTTCTTCCGAAAAAAATTTTCTCTTTGACCTCAGAAAAATTTTCCGCTTTGACCTCAGAAATTTTTTTTTCCGAAAAACATTTTTTCTTTGACCTCAGAAAAATTTCTTCCGATAAAATTTTCCTCTTTTACCTCGGAAAATATCTTCCGAAACAAATTTTCTATTTGACCTCAGGAAATTTTCTTCCGAAAAAATTTTGATCTCGGTAAACTTTGACGTTGGAAAATTTTCTTCTCCGAAAAAAATTCTTTCGAAAATTTTTTTCCGAAAAACATATTTTCTTTGACCTCAGAAAATATTCTTCCGAAAAAATTTTTCTCTTTGTCCTGAGAAAATTTTCTTCCGAAAAAAATTTCGAACTTAGAAAAGAAGAAACTATGGGATTTAGGTATAGGGAAACCTAATGAAAAATTAATTATTATTAATTTTTGCGTTCAACGAGATTAAGAAATACCGATCGTGCCATTTGAAATAAGAAAGTTTCAGATCATTATTCGTAGTAGATGTTTGGGAATTAATTATGATCACTCTGTACATTCCAGAATTCAGTTTTTTTTGGGACTAGCTAAAATTTCTACCCAAATAAACATTGTATCACTTGCGTAACTGGTTCCTTCAAAAATAACTATTCAAAATGACTCCATATTTCAAATTTTTCGCGATTTTTTCGTAATGGTACATAAACTGTACAGAGTGATTTGAAAAAACTCATCATTATTTGACCTTGCCCTTCCTTTTTTCAGGTCATATATTGGGTGTAAGGGTATCACATTTAAAAAAGTGCAACTTTGGTCTGTAACTCTGTATATATGGAAATAATTATTAATTGAATTGTGCTTTCGCTTACCCTACACTCACCACAAAAAAAGAATTTCAAAATATCATCATTTACACCCTCAAAATGATCATCGCGTCAGTGGTGGACCCGGTATAATATGCATGAAATTGATTAACAGAATTTTATTTTTTATTGAATTATCATATGATTATACTAATATTGAATTTGACTTCTTGGTAGAGAAATAATACAAGAATTTCCACATGTCTTTTGTATAAATCACAGCATCTCGTAACTTCATGCTTGGATGGATTGAATGGTAATATCATGCTGTTAATTATTGTTTATGTCGGCCACTACACAACTCTAGTTTACGTGAGAAATGCACTTCCTAATGATATTTAGGAGAGAGGTGGAACCATCTACATAAATAAATGGATACGATAATATCCACCGGAAATTGGTTGTGTATTCCTATTCGTAAAAAGAAAACATAAACTGAAATATCCACGTACTTACTTCTTACTTCCCGACTGGCTTTATGAAACAAACTTTAAACAGCTATTTATTGCTATTTTCACAACAGCATGAACGCACTGATCTGTTATTTATTCCGTTGGAAGCTTCGATGAAAATTATAAACAAACAAATTTAATGATACTCTCACGACGGGTACAATAGTTCTTGTGGATCATTAGTATTTGAAGAAACCTATTGGGGAATTCGCAATATTTATTATTGTCCAATGAAGTTGTAGTAATAATATTAATAATCTTTATTCAGAAAATACAATTAAAAAACATAAGTGCATTGCACTGGTTCTGAGATACAGGGTGTTGAAATTTGAAGAAAAAATTTGTTTTTCGAAAATATTTTCGACTCCGATCACAATTTTTCTTTGTGTTTTGGTGGGTTAGGAGTACGGATCAAAACACATTTTTTTAATTCAGAATTATTTTTAATTCTACCAGTGGCGTCCGTACCGACCTTTGTACAAATAAATTTAGTGAAAAAAACTCAGACTCTGAAAATGAATTTAAAGAAACTTTTTGGGGAATTCGTGAGATTTATCATTGTCCAATAAAGTTGTAGTAGCAATTTCAGTTCAGTTATTACAGCCATCAATATACAATTCCTGATAACAATACACAAATTACCTGGAAATTGAGAATTATAAACCATTCCTTTCAAAATTTCATGAAGTACCTATTTCCTGTCATTATGTCTGTATTTTTTTCATTATATAAACATTACTTAAAGTGTAAATTTTCGGAAATAATGAACTTTTTCTAAGGTGCCCCTCTATTTTTGCTAGCTTCCTCTTGGAGAAACAGTTTATGATGCAATTATTTTTTTTATTTTTTTTATACGCATTTGTGAAAATTCGTGAAAATCTGTCGAATAGGAAACTGGAGGATTTTCTCGAAAACCAAGAAACTATTCGACATAATATATCGCTTTAATTTGGTCTATGAAATCTGGCCTACATACATTTTTGATAGGTAATTAATAAATATGGGATTTTCCGCACGATTTTTCATCTCTAATTCGCTCAAATGTACCTACCTTCATATCGGAAGGATCAAAAAATTGTTTTTTAAAACGTGATTTTATGGAGTTATTAAATCTTACCGTAAATATAATCGCAAATAGGTGATTAATGAATTTTGGTGCTACTTCGATTGATTCAAACATTGTCATCATGCATTAAATCCTTTGTGTCACAATTTTTTTACTTACAAAATTCATGAAGGGCAAATAAGACACAGGGTTTTTTGTCAGTCTCAGTTCATTAACCAATCTAATTAATTCTGCCAACAACATTATACAAATATCGATTGAAACATTCTGGGAGGATTCTGCATTTCTAAAAAACTTTACAGGTTTTCAGAGACTGGAAGTGAAAACCTATAAAGTTTTTTAGAAACATTATACAAGTCAGATGTTTCTACACACTCGTCCATATTGGGAAACGAACTATTGAAATTTGAACATCCTAATAGGTAACAGTTGGTCTTACTCTATTCATCTATGAGTTCAACTTGTCCATAAACAACATAACTTCCGGAAAGAACAACAAATTTTCAGGAAAGTTTGGACATTTGAACAGAAAAGTTGAAATTGAATGATACCAATAATATATGTTAAAATTGAATTATCGTTTTCACAATGTGAACAAGCGTGCAATAGCTTCTGACTTTCAGTGCTTTTCTGTGATTTTCAGTGGCTCGGTTTGTTGCATGACAAATTGTGGCTTCTTTTAATGCTAACTAAATATTGTTTTAGCAGGTAGAAAATTTGTATAAGTTGGGTCTACCCTCAGAGATTTTATTCTTTTCTCTGAGGGTTTACCACACCTGTTTTACCCTTTGAGGATATTATAAAGATATCTGTTCATAATTTCCGAGAAAACGTTTTGATACTTATGAATTGTCTTGAGCAGGTAAATGAAGATTTCCAAGAAATTATTCAATAAATTAGGTCATATAAAATTGTTGATGGTTATTTGTTGGAATAAAAACAGATTATGTCGGAACTGGACTAAATATTAAATAGAATAGTCTATTGGTAACCCGCTACATGAATTAACTTTCAAAATAACTGTGAACTTATGAAGGTGGTTTTTTGTACAAACGAATTCGAATGCATTTTATGAATTCAGAAATAATAATCAAGAAAGGCAGACAGGATATCAAGAATCTTTTATGCTTGTTCACCTGCCCATTACCTACTTAGGTATTAACACCCCAACAGTTGCAGATGACAAACAAGTTTTTACAGATACCATCTTCAAGAATTTTTGCATGATCATTTGTTGATAGAATTAAAGATAATGAGGGTTCAAACCTTTCTAGAAAAAATTACTTAGGGTATGTCATTCGGAAGCTATCAAAATTAATTTCTCTTGTCAGTTAAACATCCATTATATTTAATGTTTCGTTGATCTTCTTTTAAGTTTCCTGATTTTGAAGAACATTTGACATCATATACAATTCGTCTCATACTTTTTCACACAACGTGTCTGAATCAGAAAATGATTACCTTAGGATATTCATTATTATCTCAACACAATTTTTAAACATTACAACCTAATATTCTGTTAATTTTTGATATTGATTTTATTATGAATACCTTCACCAAGTGAAACTTAGTCAAATATCGATTGAAATATAATTTGAGAGGATTCAGCATTTCTACAAAACTTTTTACATTTTTACTCCCAGTCTCTGAAACAGAAATTTTAGTGAAGATGAATTATCCTGCGTAAATCTTTGCACTAATTTGTCAGGAGCAAATTGGTTTTGAAAAAATTGTTGCCAAACAGTGAAACTGAAAATGAATAAACGTTTCCGTGTTTGTTTGAAGAAGGAGTCAGACACCGAAACGTTATATTATCCTTTTCATTCATTTCCTTTTTTAATTTTAGTGTTAGGCAACAATTTTTTGAAAATCAATTTGCTCCTGACAAATAAGTGCTAAGATTCACGCAGGAGCATTCATCTGAATTAAATTTTTTTTAATTATTTCTGCTTTTGAGACTCGGAGTGAAAACCAAAAAAGTTTTCTAGAAACTTATTCAAAGTTTACCCTCCATTAAAAATTAGAGTAACACCACAATGCAGAGGCGTCCCACCCCCTTGCAAAAATCCCAATCACATTTCGAACGAAACTGGTGTTACGTCACCATGCGGATCCCCTCTCTCACCTGTGGAATCACTATCTGCTCTCCGAGTCGAGCGCAACTATTATTTCCTGTCCTGTCGTTCTCAGAGCGCAGCTGACTCCTCGTCCAGTCCGTACGAAAACACGCCGTGTTGTGACCGCGTCCAAAGTGATTCATAGACGATAACAACGATAATAAAAACGAATTTTGGCATGAGAACAACTTGAACACCACCCGTATACGTTTGACTCTCGTTCTTATTGATTTTAGTGAACTTCAGGACTTTTGCCAAGGTTGACAGTGCTCCAGAAGGATTTATTAGTGATTGAACGGCTTATAGTGATTAGTGCACGTGAATTAGTGAAGCGATAGCAATTAGTTAGTTGTTGGAGACAGATAATTTGAACAATACTCATCACCGATCAATGTTCGTGAAACCAAGGGGTGAAAAACCCTTAAACTCACCAATAGTATCAATTGGAAAGGTCCCACAATGAACTGAAGTCCTACAGGTACCCCTTTTTTATTTACAGAGTGTAAACAAGATGATAACCATGCGTTCCACTTCGGTGACCAAAATGACCAAACCACCACCACCTGTTCCACCACGTCCGTCTAAAACCATCGTAGCGGAAGCGTTGGCCAAAAGGAGGAGACTACCGGAAGATACCAACACAGTTCCGGTCAGATCTGCACCACCGCCTCCAGTAGACCTGTCCAGGTCTCAATCCAGCGTTAATTTTCAGTTGAAAAGACCTACAATCTACGAAAGGTCGATCTCTGACGAGTTGAAATCTTCAAGAACTGTGATATTCCAATCGTCCAACATGAAAAGTGCGAATAACAATGTTTTGGTGAGAAATGACTCCCAGAAAAAAGTGATCATAACAAACCCTTACGTGAACTCTAGTGAGAAACTAACAAACAACAACAAAGTTATAAGTGAACTCGGGGAAACCAAGAACAACGTAATCGTTACCACGAAAAACATCCTAAATTCTTGCGACGTGCCGGAAAACACCATAAAAATAACACAAATCAAAGAGGAATCGCCAACGAGAACTTCCTTGGAACTAACACAACCCCATTTGAACGAAGTTACTGTAAACTCCCAAATAGTAACTTGTATCGTCCAGAATCAGAATCCAACGAATCCTGAAGTGGTTTCAAACCAAACGAAGGCGTCTGGGAGCGTTGAAAAACTTTCTGTGTCCCCGACGGGTACCCTGGGGAACTCCGTCAACGTGGAAGATTCCCAATTCGACGAGAAATGGGACGGCATGCTGAAAGACAAGAACCACGTAAACAAACTGATAGATGAGATGTTCGCGAGCGTTTTGGAGGCTTCCAACATTGAAGAAACTAAATGTCAGATTAACCCGACGTCGAAGGTGTCTACTGATAGTACCACAATTACGATAAACGGTTATGACAACAAATATGAGTCATCCTGTAGCGTTGAAACGAACGGTTCTACTGTGTTGATCATAGAAAGCGGAGATAACGCAAAAATTGAGACACAAACGAATGGAAATTCGTTGGGAAAGAGCAAGGGTTCCGTGGAAAAGCTCGATTTCACCTACGACAAAAGTAACTCCTCGACAATGGAGAAAAAAAGTGTCAAGTTCGACGATAAGCAGAACGCGGAGTTTTTGATCGAAGAGTTGGAATCGATGAGAATGGAGCAGGAGAAAATAATGAAAAGGCAGAGAAAACCATCGTTGAACATATACGGTAGTGTGGATGGTGAGGAATGTGATAACGAGGATAATTTAAATTATCATGTAAATATTGTTAACTTGGGAAAAGGAGCGGTGACATTGGATTATGACAGGTATGGAAAATTCCTAGACTTACATAATGTTAGAAGTTATGCGGAGTACCATAATATGGCCTTAGAAGGTCAATTTCAGAGTAGAAGACGCATTTTATGCAGTTTGGTATGAATGCGATGCGGTATATTGCAAACTTTGCGGTTATATGGGTTGTAAAGTGTTTATTTTGAAATAAACATTTTCCTTCTTCAGATTCATTGGTTTTCCAGTAAACTTTTGAATGATTCAACGGTACAATTCAAGTTAAATTTCTCAAAAATGATGTCGGGAGAAAACTACATTGTTGTAAATACTCGAATGATATGCACTATCCACGGTTACTATCAGAGAGAGCATATTACATTCTAGATAGCACTTTGCGATAGTTTGTTTGTAAACTACATATTTTCGGTTCCGAAATTTTTTGATGTAAAGATAATCAAGAATTACAGATAGGCAGAATATTGTGTAAAGTAAACTGTAATTTTGAAATCATTCTATTTCAAAGACAACATTCCTATAGGTAAAACATGAAATTTCGAACAAAGCCATGACCCTGAAAATTTCAAGTCTTTATACAGGGTGTCCCAAAACTCGACGTCAACCCGGAACCGGGTGAAAAGGCAAGCAATGCCGGTTGTCAGAAATATATTAAAAAAATCTAAGTTGCCTGATTTCAAAATAATAGGCATTTAAAAAAACACTCAAAATTCCACACCCTGTGACAATCTCTTCACTCCTGTTGCCACAAATATCACTTTTTTACAACTTTTTTTTGCTGTGTAACCTTGAATAATGTTTGTCTAAACTGTGATCAAAATTTTGATACCAGCTGCTCTAGGTTTCATAAAAATAGGGCTAACTTTTCAGAAAAAAATTCAAAATAAACAGTTGCCTAGTTTCAACTGACTGTATTGAAAAAATGTACTACGCAAGTTTGGCATGTTTTGTCAAAAGTTGGCGCATTTAGTAAGGATTCTAAAATGGTATAATACTTGGTAAATTGTAGCTCCCGCAGTCCAAATTCGCTTTCTATTGCCTTTAAATACACCTCTTCTTTAACTGCTTCCCAGTAAAAAAAAGTCCAATGGATTCGAGTCCGGTGAACAGGCTGGTCACGAGATTTGGACCAGAACGTCCGATCCATCTTCCAGAAAAAAAATTTACAGAGAAAATAATTTTTCCAGAAAAAATTTTTCCGGAGAAATTTCTCTGATCATTTTTTTTCTGGAAACATTTTTTTCCCGGAAGATGGATCGGACGTTCTGGTCCAAATCTCGTGACCAGCCTGTTCACCGGTCTTGAATCCATTGGACTTTTTTACTGGGAAGCAGTTAAATTCGACCCTTCATTTCTGCTAGCTTCTTCTTGGAGGAACGGCTAAAATAATACAATGATTTGTGCAAAATTCATGAAAATCAATGGAATACGAAATTAGAGGAAAGTTAACTCGAAAATATTCAAACTAAACCACTTAGGTGACATAGAAAAAATAGTATGGTAAGATTCTATCTGTCACGGGCTTCTCAACGAGTCTAGCCTACAAACGACATATGCTTGCGTTTGAAAAAAGAAAGTGAGATGGGGTTGCTGCTAAAGGGTTGAAGGAAAATATTTCATTTTATTGCTAAGAAGGACTTCCGCCCAACCTGTATATTTATTTGGATATTTCTTACAAACAAACTTCATAAACTGAAATCGTAAAATACCGACCTTCATATTTCCGTATTGGTCAACGCGGTGGTATCCACATCACCG
This sequence comes from Propylea japonica, assembly GCA_013421045.1. Lineage (NCBI taxonomy): Eukaryota > Metazoa > Arthropoda > Insecta > Coleoptera > Coccinellidae > Propylea > Propylea japonica. The sequence goes on from CM024241.1 coordinate 91,550,966, forward strand.
TACCGAACAATGTACGAATATCGAATAATTTTTTTCGAAAAATCAACCGACCGAGCAATTCACTCTTCGCACAAATTGAGTTTTGATGAATCCATTCATGAAGTGGAAGATGTCGACCTTCGAAAAACTCGATCAGCAGGTGGGTAAGACGGTTCAATTATGTGTTGAGAATAATCGACAATCGTGGATGTTTTTTTCTCTTATGGGCGTTTTCTGGAAACTTTTGATCTTTATATCACGTTCGAAATTACCTCGTTTATTTTACGATCGTCTTGGTGTGGGTTTTCTCGGAAATACGAGATACATGTTCCAATTATGATTGTTCAGCGTGTTTCTTTGAGTTGTGAATCAGCCTCACACGCATCGGATATTTATAATTTAGAGATGGCATCACCCTTCCTTAGCGTGGTTTTGGACCAACAATGAAATTTAACTTGATCACTGATGAAAGTAGTTCATGATGACATATTGGTGAAAAAATCCAGTCGATAAATGTTTCATTTGGTCATTTGCTAAAATAAATATCTCGGAAATCTTTTCACTAGTTGCAGTTTATTTCATCGTCTCGAGTATTTTAACATATCTAACTTTTTTACGATGGTTAGGTATGTGATTCAATAATTCTTTTAAGAATTCGAAATTTTGTATCATGGAACAATATCACATTCATCAAGATATTCTAGGAAGCCGAACACTTTCATTGAATTAACTTTTTAGTTCTCTAATCCTATTATTTTTCCAGAATTTTGAACCTCACTGCAGTATTCTGAGAAGATACAAGTTTCAATGGGATATTTTGTCAATTAATTTACTCTATACTCTTTGTTTTTCACTAAACATAATTCATTTACAATATATATTTTCGTCTTTTTGATGACAATTGTTATTTAAGATTCTCAATGCTTTTGAGATGGATCTCTTGATTTTTGTTAAGATAAATTCAGTTTTATCATTTTTAGTTTCTAGTTTTTCAACTTTCAATAAATTTCCTTCTAATGAAAAATTATTTGGACTGTTCCCATCACTTTTACTTCTTCTGTTCAATGTTTGAGCTAGCTGTCGTCAAGAAAAACACTTCAACAACACTTTTAACTTTTTATCTTGAGTCTTGAATGCTGTTCTCACAATTTACTTATTTCTAATTCTTCTAATCTTTTAACAACCCTTCAACATATGGTATCACATTGGTTATCGTTTGTGCTAGTTCGATTTGATTTGTTTTAGGTTGATATTTTCAGTTGTAATTTAACTAGTGCAATGAAAATTATCGAAAATTTTTGGGAAATATGCTCGAATGCAAGTTAAGTTGAAAAAGAGCACGAGTGCGCGAAGCGCTTGAGTGCCTTTTACAGTTTAACTTGCATGAGAGCAGATTTGTCAAAAATTATCGATTCATTTTCATTGCAAGAGTTAAATTTAATAAGAAAATTTTGTGAATCCATCAAATCGTATTGTGTCGCTGTAAGTTGCTGTCAGTTTTCATGTTACTCTAATAAGTAATAAACGTTCATAATTACGTCTGCATTTATTTTAAAGGATCTGATAATTTTGCACAAGTGCGAATTATCGATAATTTGTGCTAATGCAAAATTATCGCCTAATTGTATGCTCATTGGCTGAAACAACAATAAAAAATCAGTCGGAACATTGTTGTCTGTCGAATTTGACAGATGAATAAAATTTTCTATAGCTAATTGCTTTGGTCTTTAATTACAATTTATTTGTATCCCATTTTGCTGCAGAAATTTTAGGACATTTCCAATTTCTTCAGTTTCATCTTTTGAGGAAAGCATATTTTTGATGCCTTTATTTATTGATATAGAAAATTTTAATGTCAAATTCGACAGACAACAATGTTCCGACTGATTTTTTATTGTTGTTTTAGCCAATGAGCATACAATTAGGCGATAATTTTGCATTAGTGCAATTATCGATAATTCGCACTTGTGCAAAATTATCAGGTCCTTTAAAATAAATGCAGACGTAATTATGAACGTTTATTACTTATTAGAGTAACATGAAAACTGACAGCAACTTACAGCGACATAATACGATTTGATGGATTCACAAAATTTTCTTATTAAATTTAACTCTTGCAATGAAAATGAATCGATAATTTTTGACAAATCTGCTCTCATGCAAGTTAAACTGTAAAAGGCACTCGAGCGCTCCGCGCACTCGTGCTCTTTTTCAACTTAAATTGCATTCGAGCATATTTCCCAAAAATTTTCGATAATTTTCATTGCACTAGTTAAATTACAACTGATAATTATTATTAGAGCATAATGAAAGTCTCTACATCAAAAATGTTCTCTTGTTAGATTTATTCCGTGAAAGTATTTTATTTTTTGAAATTGTATTTTCTGGTGGCTTGATGTAGATAGAATATATTTTTATAGTGTTTTTTCTTCAATTTTATGTATGCATATGAATGTTTATGGCATCACTAGGTATGAAAATATTTTATTGCTGGAGTAAACATTCCTTCCTACAAAAACAATATCCGAAAATTTTTCATCCTACTGAAACAACCTGCAAATGGTCATACGAGGAGTTATGTGTAACCTGATAACCATAAAAGTACAGAAAAATCCATAAATCTGTCTTGTAAAGGTCAACCGGCAACCACACCTGCTGCATTCACGACACTTAATGTGCTCGCACACGATCGCGCACATGAATAAAAATTACCGATAGCATTACAGGTGAATATTTTCAAAGGCATCTGATTGATTTCTATGCTCGCAGTTTCTCCTCATCGTTTCTTCGTCTGTTCCTATCGGAATTCGCGAAAGGTGTGTCCGAAAGGTGAATTATTATCGATGATCATTTCTCATGATAATTTTGCTACAATCGTTTTAGTTGAATTTGCATCACTTGGGTTAATGAACGTTTTAATGAGTGTATGCGGTAGTGCCAAACCTACCATAAAGAACGGCAGGCTTTCCCTCGAATATTTTTTGTGACATGAAAACTTATAGCAAATTTTGAATATACTAGGGTCACCAAACGATAATATATGAAAGAAATAAAATTGACACGTCAGGTTTCTTTGTGACATCAAAACATATTTTTGTAAAAGGCACAAACATCAGCAGATTATGTGAATTTATTTCCTTATTTAGAATGAATGCTAATGATTTTCATGAATATTTGGCTTCTGCAAAGTCTTTTTTAAGTCTCCATTAATTATCTGTTAGCATTCTTGGACTCAATTTCCTCTGATAGCGCTTTTCCATTAAGGAATTGTCGTGATGGAACCTCTTACCTTGGTCGTCACTCACAGCACCCAAATTAGAGGCAAATAAATCCAAAAGAGAGTCCTGCATAAGTATTTTCAAGGACATACTACACTCCAAAGCTTTATATGACATTAAGTTCATTTATTAAATTTTTGTAGTTCTCAGATTTATGGTTCCCTAGAAAATTTTGGAGAACGTTCACATAAGATATCGAGGCGAGTTTTCCTGATCATTCAATTTTTCCTTTAAGCTCTTGTCCTATATGAGTTGTCGTATTTGTGGACTTACAAATATCCCCCCTTTAATTTTCGCCTCGCTCAGGTTAGGAAATTTCTCTTTCATTCACTGCCATCGTTAGGCATTGCCTTCACAATATTTTTCATAAGGCCGAGCTTATGTGTAACGGTGGTAAAAGAATGTCAGTAGGGTTTACAAAAGGATCATTTTTAACATTTTTACGGCCTGGGGTGAGTGATTTTCGCTTGGGCCACACTTTTTTGAATAGAGATGATTCCAAATTAGTTAAATGCAATAGCTATACAATCGTCCAAATGAAGTTATTCAATATAAGACACGCATATGTGGCAGAAATGCATATGTAGCTGTCACAAGAGAACTGGACGTGATTGAAACAAAATTAGTGTTGACCAGTACCTGAAATGAAACTAATCCAATCGTTATGTGAATGTTCATAGGTGATTTATTGACTAGATTGGAGCCGTATTTCGGTGTGTTCATAGTAGAAATAGTGACGTGAAGATGTTACATTTCTGGAACTTCGGTAGGCCACTGACGCTCAACCCACCTTCCTCGCCGCAGCTGACGTTCACGAGGCTTCTTCTTACTACTCTCTTATGCATCTCACCAATTTTCTCAGAGGCTAGGACTGACCAAATTTGCACTTGGCTCCCGGACTGTCACGGGCGGACAGAATCATTTTAAACCCGGTTTTTTCAATGGTGAGTCCAATCGAGTCGTTTGAGATCACTCCTGGCTCAAAATTCGAAAATTACAAACACATTTGGGATAAACGATAGCACGCTGTTCCCCTAAGAACAAGCGCGTAAAATGAGGTGTTATTCAATTCAGAGATACATCGAACGATAGAGGAGGCAAATAACAATGATATTACAGTGGAACTTCCCTATAAGGAACTTCTGCATAACGAATTTCTCTGTATAACGAATTTTGTGAAAGACATTACACCTTGAATCCAAATTTTATGTTGAAAACACCTTCTAAAACGAAGTAAATTCTCTCTATAAGGAAATATTCAAAGAACGTCACTCTTTGAATGGGTATTGGTAAGAAGGGTGGGGTTTTCCCGAAAATTTTCCGGACGTACGTTATAAATCCCGACCTTAAACTAAATCATTACGGGAGGCAGGGAGATCCTTCTGAAACAGTTTTAAATACACCCCTGGCTGTTTGGTTTCAATCTAACCATTACACTAGTGTGAAAATGTCTAAAAGGAAGTGCTTAAGTTTGAATGATAAACTTAAATTTATCAGTGAAGTCGACCGCGACATTGCTGACTATAGAAAAAAGTTTTATGTGTAACGAAATTTCTTTATAACGAATTTTTTTTGGGGATTTAGCTCTCTCGTTATAGGGAAGTTCCGCTGTATATGAATTGCAGTAATTAATTATTGTTGCTTTGGTTCAACTTAATTTGATGAGCTTACAACAATTAAAAATAAATAAACCATAAATCAAGGAGAATAAATTATTCTCACGCAAACCACACTTTCCAAAATGAATTTTCATGAAGGATATCCTTTTCACAACCTTATCCATCTAAAAAGTTGACTCATCTTGAGTTCGCGCCTCGCTGATCCCAATTAAATTCAAATGATAAACAATATTAAAATTTCATACAGATCGGTATCTAAATGATTTCCGTATAAACATTTCCTTTCTACCACTTGGTGTGGAAGATGAGTTTCAACAACAAGAGCAGGCTTGGATAATTTTACCAGTTAAACAATTACAAATTGATCCCAACTTGAAATAATCATGACAAAATCCTGTGATTATACCTACATCAAAAAAGAACAAAGGAAGATAACAAGAAGAATACAGTGAGAATAAAAGGAGGACAACAAATCTTCAATTAATTGTCTGTCTCTTTTGAGATTGTTACATCTTTCGTCTAATTTTTTTGTTGCGTTATGGTTTTGATTTGAATCGCGAAATATTTCTCACAATTAAATTGTTGTTACTTAACTGTCGTCAGTGAATGAATTGAGGGTTCCCGTATTGCGGCAAATTTTAATGATTTCGTAAATTATTTACGCTCATGTAATAGGTTTTTGTGTGTGATAGATTTTTTGTTTATAGGTAACGGGTGCGAAGGTCAAAGGTTGTTTCACAGTCATATTATTAAGTCAGATTATTATTCGGTAACACATTCAAGATTTTGAAATGGCAAGATTTAAATGAAATTCATTTTATCGCTCAGTTTATTCTTTTGTATATAACGGGTTATCCATTTCGCGGTTTCAAAAGTATACGGCTGGAATTCGATATCTGTCAAACGAAGTTTTTTAAAAAAATTTTTTTTGTTTAGTTGAAAGTCTGACATTTATGAAAATGGATCGCTTGACTATCGCACAACGCATGAAAATTGTAAAAACCTAATACAAAAATGGCGATTCTGCCACAGCCACAAATCGTGCTTTAAGAGCAGATTTTGGTTTACATAATCGTCCACTACGCAAGCAATTGGTAAAATTGTGAAGAAATTTGAAAGAGACTGGATTGGTTACAGATATTGTAAGCCCTGTGCATCATCGTTTTGCTCGTACCACTGAAAATATCGCTACTGTAAGTGAAAGTGTTGCCGAAGACCCGAAAATGTCGATTCCTCGTCGTTCTCAGGAATTAGGACTGTCTTACGGCACATTATGGCGTATTTTGCATTAAGATCTACACCTACACCCAAATAAAATCCAGCTCACACAACAACTGAAGCCAGCCGACCATTCACATCAACATCGTGGATACGTCGAATGGGTGCTTGAACAACCGGCGGTGGACGGCGATATCAACTGACCACCAAGATCATGCGATTTGACACTGCTTGACTTTTTTTTGTGGGGCTACGCGAAAGACCATGTTTATGCAACTCTTGAGTAGTTAAAAACCAATATTCGTCAAGTTATGGCTGAGATACCCGCCCAATATGTGTCAAAAGGTGGTCGAAAAATTACCTCAAAAGAATCGATGCTTGCAACAATTCGGGTGGTTGTCATTTGAATGATGTAGTGTTTCACACAAATGTCAACGTTCAAACTCATAATAAAAAGAATTATCATGATAAAAAATATTTTTTATGTGTTTTATTTACGTTTACTTTTGAAACCGCAAAATGGATAACCCTTTATAAACGTGGACTGTCAACATCCAATAGTTGTGATTTTTTTCAGCGCAGATTTGAGGCTTACACTTTTTTTTTAGTTGTTTTATTGACCAATGATTGCTTCTAAGATGAATGCAGTACATATGTGAAATTTGCCTAGACTTTCTGAATTATACTTAGTAAATAAGTGCGGCAAACTTCACGAGATGATTCTAATATGGTGTGTTGGAGTTTTATTTGAAAACTGACAAAAATTATGGTGCGCCACTGAGATATGACAAACTGACAATCACTTTTGAATTCTTAGTTCATTTCGCGACAAAAAAACTCTTCGATCGTTTTTGAGTGCTCTTTCTACTTAAACCAGTGCTATATCGTTTTGTCCAAATGTCTGTAAATTTCGAATTTTGAGCGATAGGCTCGACTCCCTGATGACGAATCCGTGGTCAAATTCAATTATGTCCGTGGGGCCGTCCGGCCTTCAGCACGATAACTTTAGAAGGGATTTTCCTAGAAACCTGATATTTTCAGGGTGAAGTCGGTTCCCAAATGCCGTGGTTAAGTTCGTTAACCATCGAAATATCAACATTCAAAATTTTTGTTTCTCAATATCTCAGACAAAACGAAACCAATCGAAATAAAATTTTGCGGCCACATGCAGGATGCTCATAATAAGCCTTGTGTTGACAAAACCATAAAAAATAAATTGGATTATTGAAAAGAAGAATCTTTATATTTCCATAACAAGTTATCCGGCTTGAGTGAAATTTATTTTGTGAAAGATGATTGACTACTGAACGTTCAAGCAAAATTTAAAGAGGATCGTATCATCTGAACCATGGATTTTTTTATTTTTTACATATTTCAATTTTTGAATAATTTCCAGAATATAATTCCGATCCTACAGAAATTTTGCATTCATATACTTAGCATGAATTTCAAGTCCTATACAAAATTTTGAGATAATAGCATCATTGCTTCACCAATGAACGAGTGCTCAAAAGCTCCTGCTCAGGGACTATCTTGAAGTTTTTATGCCAAAAAATTATGTAGTAGATGTTCAATTTTTTCGCTCCATACGAAAAAATAGACATACAGAAAACAGTTTGCCAGTTTCAATAAAAATTTAATGAATCGGAGAAAATAATGTATGATACATGTATTTTAAATAAGCATTATTTGAATATTGAAATATTATTTTCATCATTTTTGCTTTCCGTATGCAACGTTTCGGCTAACTATCGCTCAAAATTTTCAGAAAAGCAACTTCGTCACTCTCTGAAAATGTTTTTTTTATTTTTGACAGAAAACAATCATCGATGACTCTGATCTATTTTTAATTGAATCAGTTGGGGATTTTCGATGATTATTCGCTGATAACAGTTGCAATTAATAAACATTTTCAAAGAGTAACGAAAGTTTTTAGCGTTTTCCTGACGTCGGCTGGCGAATGCTGGTCGAAACGATTAATATAGGAAGCAAAAGTGATGTAAATATCCCAAATAATATTTCAATAAAAGCTCCATCATTAAGAATTTCACTTCAACAAATTGTATATTTGACCATTTACAACTGAGGCGGAGACGGGGAGTTATGGCCGATGTCACCATTTTCAGAAATGTTGACATTTCCAAGAATCATTACTATCTTTAGGAAGTCACCCCCACGAACTGACATTTTACAAGCATCATTCCTCCGATTTGAATCGAATTTTGAGGGTAATAAACCATGTCGGTACTAGACTATTCACTAGAACAGGTAAAATTTGCTATGAATAATTCAGATGCTACATTGGGAGACCGATGGTCTGTCTGTCCGGTCAAGAAATGTGGGTTTTAACAAAACATCGATCTGCTTGTTATTCGAATGACATTTAGGTCGATTTCTGTATCAACTCTCGTGAAAGTTTCAGGGTTTCCGAATACGAAAGGGTAAATGTGACACCATGTGGCGCTTGGGTGGACCTACCTGAGTTTTAACGATCGGACATCTTCAAAGATTGTTGGTTATTGGCCTTTAACTCGGCAAGGTTGTGAATGCGACCTTCGACTTATTTTTAAAGATTTTATTTTCTTGATTTTTCAAGAATTTATGAACTATTTATTCTCAGCCGGCAAATTTCATTTCTTTTTTTGTTTGATGTGTTTCTTTGTGAAATTTTAGTCCATTTCTTTCAGTTTATATATCCAAAGAAATTCATATTAATTCTAAAAAAACCGAGGAATTTGAAACATCCTTTATAACTATGAAAATTATCAATAAGTTTTTCAAAACTATTCATTTTTTTTGGATGACTACTATTTTACTATATGTGGTCTCTAACTACAGTGGAACTTCCTAACGAAAGCGCTAAATCCGCAAAAAAAAATTCGTTATACAGAATATTTGTTCCTATAGTCGGCAAAGTCGCGGTCGACTTCACTGATAAATTTATCACTCAAACTTAAGTACTTGCTTTTAGACATTTTAGCACAACTTTTCACACTAGCGTACCTAATGGTTAGATTGAAACCGAATAGCCAGGGGTGTATTTAAAGCTTTTTCAGAAGGAACTCTCTACCCGCCGTGATGACTTGGTTTCAGGTCGGGATTTATTACGTACGTCCAGAAAAAAATCGGAAAAAACCCAACCTTATACCTTTTTACCAATACCCATTCAAAGAGTGATGTTCTTTGAATACTTCGTTTTAGATGGTGTTTTAACATGGAATTTGGATTCAAGGTGCAATGTCTTGCAGGAAATTCGTTATATAGAGAAATTCGTTATACAGCGACGCTCGTTATAGTTCCACTGTACTTGAAATTTTGTATGAATGCTGTCACATGGAAAAACCCTATTTCTTAACATACTGGAAGTATCCATTATTTCGCACAAATGTCACTCTTTGGCCCAGAACCCTTCTGTGGTATATCTAAATGTACCTATAAGAAGGAGTTTCTGGAGAAGGAGAAAGCCGAGAGGGAAAAGCTCTGGCGGAATCTCCCAGGGATGGATCATTCCACTGAGTTCCTTCGGAACTTCGAGACAGCGAAATCCAAAAGATATCTGGATCTTGGTAAGAAGCAATTGCACCTCCTCACTGGCTTTCTTACAGGACATTGTCGCCTTAGGAAGCACCTGTTGAGGATGGGATTGTCGGACACTGACGAGTGTAGGTTCTGTGGGGAGGAGGAAGAAACCCCCATTCACCTAGTCACGGAATGCCTTGGCATTACGAGCCTGAGGAGGAAATGCCTTGGACAAGAAACTTGTAAGAGTGAGGAACTAGCCTCGTTGAAGTCTTCACAGTTACTAGATTTCATTAGATCTCTGGAACTGAAGGTTTTTTGGCCAGAACAGCTCTGTAAGGGGGCACAATAGACCCTAAGGTCGCATTGGACTGTAACCCCTCTGTAAACTATCAACTAACTATCAACTATCCATTATTTCTGAAATAAAATTACATAATCTAGATGAATTCAACTTAGTTTTACTTTTGATGATAGGTGAAAGGGTTGAATGAAAAATGTTGTTATATATGATATCATGGAAAGTGATATTTCTTCTGCATAAAAATCCATTCAAAATTGAAAGCACTTCAGCAAAGTAGCAATAAATGGAAATATCTAACAATAGTATAAGAGATTTTCCCCAACGTCTTTGAATTGTATGCAGACATTAATTTGGCCGTGACTATCTGTGTATCTGGAGCACGAAACTTATGTTACTCGTTCCGGAAGCGGACTCGGATAATACAGAAGTGCACGATTTTTTTTCTTTTCTGTCAGGTCAGGAGACCCGGTCGTGACTCCAGAAGCTGCGGGTTTTTTCGTTTTGATCTTTCCGCAGCAACTTCCCACGGTGATTGCCTTAAAATTCACGAGGAGGCTGGACCGCCTTCAATAAAATCTGACCATAAAATCCATATTTGTTAGCGGTGAAAGTTTAATGAAAATTCAGAATTTGCTATTCTGTAAGATTTCGATGGTATCCGGAATGTTGATCTTCAAATGATCAATTGTCTCTGTTTCGTCGGCGCTCCACAGAAAAAGTCCAACGGTGTCAAGTCGTATCTTTCTGGCGGCCAATTGATATCAACCATTCGGCGAATTAAACGGTCATGAAACGTCTGACGCAATAAATCGATTGTGACATGAGATGAGTGGCAAGAAGCACCATTTTGTTGAAACCGAACATTATTCACATTCATGTCATCAAGAATGAAGATAAAGAAAAAATTGGTTATCAGGTTGCGATAGGTGTCTACATTGAAGGTAATAGTTGCGCCGTCCTCTTTTTCAAAGAAATATGTGTCAATAATGCTTTTTTCCTCAAGCTGCACCAAATTAACACTCGAAATGGAAGCGATTCATAAAGTGACGAGTTCTTGAAAGGACTAGTGGAAGAATGAGCCTTTTTTCTACGAATATTATGTATGTCTTATTCACAGAATTAATGAATTTTCAACGAAATTAAGAGAACATTGAATATCTGATGTTATTTTCCAGAATCGACAGATATAATAATAATTATGCCTAATATTAGTCTTTATCAGAATGTTAAAAAATACATCCATATACAAAACAAGTCCAGCATAAGCTTCTCAACTTAATACATAAAGTCGTGACAGGAAAGTTCAGAGAACCAAGACATAATAATGAATTACAACCTTGACAACTGCGTGAATCTGAAATATTAAAGCACTATTCTGTTCTACAGGGTAATGATAGAAATAATTCATATCCTTTGAATTGAAATGTGGCGAAGAAGCTACTTCAAACCATTGCGAGTTTTAAAAGTTTCTACTTAGGAAACAAGCTAAGTGTAATCATTTATCGCTTGGGATCTGGTCTTCTCCAGCATTGTCATTAATTTTTTATGCTTGTATTATGAATCCCTATAGATTTTCCGGATAATAATTTTACCCGATCATCCTTTTGCTAGCCTCAAAATTGCAGTGCAAGGATTTCTCCATTTATCATTTTTAAAATTTCAGTTTCAAATGAACTGTCTATTTCTGTTGCAAATCTACAATGTGATATCTTTTTTGGAACATGTTTTTCCTCAGAACTTTTTCTACTCTCTAAACTTAACATACTTAGTGAACTTGGAGATCTCTTATTTTTGTGCTATCTTCTACTGATTTTTAGAAAAATTCGAATGATTCTTTCGAAAATTCGGATTGTCAAAAATTAAATATGTAAGATGCCTCCGATATGAATATTTGAGGTTATTCTTTGAACAAATTCAAACATTATATGAGCACTTCTCTTATACGGGGAGGCAGAGGTCTCTCTTCTTGTTCTTGTATTGTATGCAGAAATGCATGGTACCCTGTTTAAATTTTCCTGTGCTGTGAAGCCATACCTCAAAAGACTATTTATCAGAAAAACTGATGCTCATAAATGTTGTATTTATAATTCTCCGTGAATGGGTGATTCTTCTCAAATGTTTAACCTGCATATCACCGAAATAAAACTTTCCATTCAAACCTGACCAAAACATCGAGAGATAGTTATTACATATTCAATAACGAGAACGGATAAACGCTTGTTTTCATTCTCCAGCTTGAAAGATCCCGTCGTCTAAATGTCAAAATACCAACGTGAAGCAGCGAGCGCTCTTCGATGCAAATGTTCAACAGTCCGGTGATGTCAAAAGAACTGGCGGAATGCGTTTATTATTAGATAACATACTGGTATATTTCCGCATTTCTTACCTCAGCACGGTTACGGGGCTCGGATTGATACCGATCTGAAAAAATCGATTATAAATCGACTGTTCGAACGTTCTTCCTTCGAGAGTTCCGTTTTTTCGCGAGAAAAATACGCGATATGGAAGTTCTGTAATAGGTCGGAAAAAGATAATGAGGTTTTGCCGTGTACGAGGTCTGTTCAAAAGAAAAGGTTAATTTCAAACTTTTGCAGGCTGTGTACATTCAAATTTTTGTTGTTACGTTGGTACAAATATATTTATCATATATGTTAGCATTATCAGCCTTATTGGATTAGTAGTTTGTTGTTGACTACTATTAACGTTTTTCGATTGTTGACTTTTGACAAAAAAGGATGGAATGAAGTGCTCCAACACAATTGATAATATACAGGGTGTCGGAAACAAATCAGAACAGCCTGCAGATGTTAATCGTGGCCAGTCCACTCTGTCTCAAAAAAGTGGTAATCAGTGTTACAAGCGCTTTGCAGGCCGAAAACATCGAAACAGTGAAAAAACTTTTCGAAATTACTTGAATCATTTTAAGGGAAGTAGCAGAGGATGTTGGCATGTCATTCAGCTCTTCCCATGCAGTTTCTTCCAATATTTTGGACATGAAACGTGTGTCAGCGTAAATTACGATAAATCACCAGCTCACATATTAATGCTTGTTCATCAAGTCATACTTCAACCATCGTATTCACCAGATTTGGCCCCCTGCCACATTTTCCCATTTTCAAAGCTGAAGAAAAAAATTAAAGGAAAGCGTTTTGTCAAAATTGATGTGATAAAGTCAGAATCGATAAACGAGTGGATGCCCATATCGAAAAGCGATATTCAGAAGTGCTTTGAGGATCTGAAGACGCGCTGCCATAAGTGCATTATATATGACGGAGATTACTTTGAATGGGGGTAAAATGGATATTTATGAACAAATATATACAGGGGTACTTTTTTCTTTTCTTTTGAATATACCTCGTAGATTGATTCTCTGGAACGAGCGTTGTTCGTTCGAAGATAATACGCGATATGGAAGTTTTGTAACTGTTCCGAAAAAATTAATAAGGTGTTGCCGTGTATGCGATTAAACCTTGCGTAATACGACGTTAGTTATTGTATAATTAATACTATTCGGCTGCTACTGGAAATTTTTGGGAGTGTGCGGCCCAGAAACTGGCCAGGCCTCTATTGTGGTACGCAAAAGTAGTTCACGTTATTGACTGATCTGTAACAATCTCTTTATCAATTTAAAAGAACCGTTAATTTTTTTAGAATCGTTGTGGTAGTTCATGGTAAATTTTGCGCATCTAGTATCAGTTTGCTGCAATTGAAATATAAGGCTTGACGAAAATCAGAAATAAACATTTCTAGCTTAAAAGGTCAGCATTCATTGTGCGTTTGTTCTTTCTACTATTGGAAGGTATAATCTTCACAACATTCTCCCATGGTCTTCTTGTTGTGACTGTATGTCTCCCTTCCAAATTCACATTTCCTTATATTTGCAATTATAGAAGATCTATCTCCCTCCATAACTCTTGAACTATTTATTATCCTGATATTGATTATAAACTGACTAATTTAAATATTGAAGCTTCGGACTATGTCTAAAAGTTTCAGGGTTCTCAGTTATTTCAGAACATGTCTACACAGAAAAAGCAAAATTCGATTTGATACCAAATTCTCATCCAACCTGATTGTTGATAACCATTTCCGGATCAATATCAGAAAATTTCAAACATCCGTTATTCCCCAGTGGGTCATAAAAAGTCAAAAATTATACCCGTCCGATCGAAGTACGTACGAAAATCATCCGCTATTTAACTCCCAACAAAAAATAAACTTCCTGCGATGCTCAATCACAATTACACGAATCATATCCGATGAGATAATGATAATCTTCCATCAAAATTGGGGTATCATAGTGTGAACACACTTATCTGTTTCTGCTCCTATTACAACCACTTTAAAAAATTAATGTGATGTTAGCTGGTTTGAATTAAATGAACGATCTGATAATTATCGAGACCCCTGCTCGTACATTCGACTTGACTCATGGCATGACTCAATCTTGAGCTTGAAAACTCGTTGAATAATCCATGCTGCGTTCGCTATTCTTCAGAGTAATCATTCAATTCTACTTACAATGATTCAAAGAAGATTGTCGTACCGTATCTTCCCAACGCGTTGGGAAGATACGAGAAGTTGCCAAATCGAAGATGAGGAATTTGATTGAATTTTTTGGCGATTAGGAAATGAACATCCAATAATTTGAGTCTGAAATGTTAAACACATTATCGAAACGCAAATAGAGGCCCAACTTAAATAAAGTTTCCTTTATTTTGACATCTGCTCATGCTCATCAAAGAAAGATTTTGAGGTGTCCTTTAATAAAATACAAGTCTCCCTTACTTAACTCAAATAAAGGACGACCGTATTTAAATAAATGATCCGTTATTTTGACAGTTCTCTCGTCCTTTTGGGTTATTTTATGTCAGGTACTAGGTATAGTCCGTTCACGAAAGGTTGAGCGCATAGTAGGCGTTTCTTTTTTTTCTGAAGTTGGCAGTATTTGCTGTCATTACGTAAAATAAATTCAACGTTGCCGAATGTACCCGGCCTAGCCCGACGAGCTTGCGAGTAATCAGACAACTCTTTGCAATATTGACAACATTGCGTATCAATCTGACAAGAAAATAAAGAACATAACCTAAAATTTTGATATACACAGTGGAATATGCCAAATTTCCATGGCCAACCGAAGGCTCAACCTTTCGTGAATGGACTATATGTATCCTTGTCATGTACTACTTACTTTCTTTTTTTTGGCGCACTGATCAATTTGAAATTCGTTAGTAGTTGAGCATTGGATATCGTATATTGTGAAAATTTTGTGGAAAAAATGAATACCGCGATTGAAAATGAATGTCTAAAAATTCACTTATGGGGACGTAGTAATATGATGTGGGGAAGTGTTGACGAAGAATTCCTTCATGAATGCTTAAAAGTGGGAGTAAGTGAGAAATACACAATTTCATTCAATAAAAAATTCTTCGGCAACACATGAATTGTCACAAGTGTCAAAATAAAGGAAATGCTTCAATAAAGTTGACAGGAAATAAGTCGTTTCGATAGCTGAAATGTCAGACCAACGTTAAAGGATCTTTTATTACAGGATCCTTTTACAAAGTTAGCCCTGTATTCGGGTTTCGATAACTATCTATTATCTGGGAAAAATATCCTCGAGGTCATAACAATAAAAACTTGGAAAACTGGGAAAATGTTGATTTCAGAAATAAAGGAGCCTCAAATCATATCGATTATCAGTTTTTGGTTTCACATTCAGACTTTCGAGAAAAAGTTTGAAATCACAACCGCTCTAAAGGCTCTTGACTCCACGTGAGTTCATTTCACGAGTGTAAGACCTCGAAATGTCATTTCTTTCACGCTTGAATCATTGGATTGAAACATGGTTATTAACATCGAAATGTAAACTCAAACAAGGCAAAGCTTAATGTTATGAACACATGATTATTGAAAGTACATACAAAGACGTGTGTAATTTATGTGTTTTTCTCATTAATTTACGAGTTATTAAATCATTAAATTGGAAAAGAAACGTGATTGTAGTGGAATTACTAATTTTTTCAAGGACAAATGAGAAGTTGAATTCACACATTCGTAAATGGGTCATTCGTGGACGAAAAGCATTTTTATTCGATTAATTCGGATGTTTAACTAGTTACATATTTATACATCAAGTGTTGGAGCATTCATATTTTTCTGTGAGTATAAAGTTCTTACTTTTCTTAACCAAATGAGCAGTTATGATTTCGCTTGATTCAATCTCACATTTTATAAAACAGCTTCTTTTATTCTGACACTACCAAGACTGGCTTTCACCAAGATGGCGCGACGAATCTTTTTTCGAACGAGTCGCGATTTGTTTTACGAATTGATAGTCTATGAGAAAGGGTTTGGAGATATCCAGCAGATGAGAGCGACTCAATTTGGCTCGGAAAGTTGTGCCCTTTCAAGTCAGATCAATAAAGTGGTGGGGACTACAATGCTCTATCCTCTGTCCTGTTAAACAAACAATGACTAGTTCCATCTACGTGAAAAACGTCATTGAACCTAGCATTGCTCCTCTGCGTAACGAATTTAGGCATAATTTAATTTACCAGAAGGATCCAAAACATTCGCCAAAAGAACAATATTTAGGAATTGAAATGGCCAGCACACTAACTAGGTATAAATTCAATTGAGCCCACATTATGGAATTACTAAGGGTAATATCTAATCGCCAAAATCACCTCAAACTTTTCAGGAATTGAGTTTAGCGTTTCAGGAAGAATGAAACGATATGCCTGAATGTTTCATTACAAACTTGATTCGTGTGATGCCTAGGCATATTGGGCAGTGGATTGAAAGAAGAGCTGGTGATATGGGTTATTGAATGTGGATAAAGTTGTGGAATCACAATAATTAATGAAAAATAAATAATCGATTTTAAAATTTTTCTCTTTTTTCCATCAATCAACGAGTAACAAACATAGATATTCTAACAGTTATATTGCAGTTGAAATGAAGGAAAATATTCATCTCATCTCCAAAACATAGATTTTGTATTTCTTGAGAAACCCCAAGGCTTTTGTCCTTATGTGTATATTGACTTCTCTGATACCTCGGAAGCTCGTCGGACGAGGCCAGGTACATTCGGCAACGTTGACTTTGTTCATCGTTATGACAGCAAATACTGCCAATCTCAAATAAATAAACAAACGTCTACTTTGCGCTCAATAATATGTGAACGGAGTATAGTTAAATAGTTGGTACGTGTTTTCTTTTGTTATTTTTTTAAGTCTTGACTTCCGAACATAATTGTACGCTTAATTGAAAGGATAGTTCCGAATAATCCATATATAGAATGTTGAAAATATATAAACTGCGCGAATCTTAGATATTATAGCACGATTTTGCTCTTCAGGGCATGCCATAATGAACGGATTCACCATAGAAAAATTGCCATTGATGGGTTATGAAGATAATACACGTCATGTTATAACTATAAATATATTCCTACTAACATCCTCAATTTTGTTACACTTATATCTAACCATCAATATCAGATCGTACCTCCCTCAATTTCCTATCGAACGCGTAAGTTTCATCACTAGAACATTAATTCGAGATTATTTCAACTGAAGAGAACACGTTCTCGAAGCTAATGAATGGCTTTACACATCAGATAAAAGCAGAAGTCTTAGAAGGTAGGCCAGGTCAGGAAATTGTGTTTTTAATCCGAACGATTCTCTTCTGATTCGTATACGGATTCTACTTTCTTCTCTTTATTTCTTCACATCTTCACTCCCACAGATGCCACGGATGAAAACGTGATTGTTTTAATTTCAGTTTCGTTTCGTTTGGTTTATGTATCAAGATCGTTTCTTTGCTTATAAAGGATAGGTAAGTGATGATATTTCGATCGAAATATTGTTTTTTTACGCGTAGGTTCCTTGGAAACAGTGTGCTATAGTTTTGTTGCTTGAATGTCTGTAAGTTTAGAATTTTGAGGCTTATTCTATCCGGTTGTTCGTCCGTGTACTTTCGGTTGAGTTCGTAAGTGGGCCAAGTCGGTCGAAAATTTCTGGAGTTATAAATTCTTTCCACTTTTAAAACAGAAGATCCTCAAAATGAAAAATTTTTTTTGTTCGTTATATTTCGCTGACACTTGGTATTCAAAAATTCAACGCTCTGACCTGTCAGCAGAAAATATCTGGGTTTTTATTCAGAAAGGGTCAAAAGAAGTGAAATTATTATTCTGTTAGTTCTTGACTTACAGAAAGATAAATAGTATTTTCGGTTGGCTCAAGAAGAAATCTTATAACAATTTCCTTACCAATTCACTCGGAATTTTCCAGTAATTAATCAATCAAATATTGAAAGAGCGAATTCAAACGTCGCTCTATGATGACATACGAGCAATCATATTTAGTAGGGATGACAATGCACAATAAGGTGACCAGTTGGCGTTGATGTCAGTTGTGACTAAACATTCAACCAATAAAATGAATGCTAACGCCTACGTCAGACTCAAACGCCAATTCTGATCGTTTGAATTTCGATAGCTTGTTTCGGTGATTTCAATCATTTGTTTCTCGAAAACCTGACTATTGTCCGTTCACGAAAGTTTGAGCCGTCGGTTGGCCCTGACAATTTGGCATATTCCACTGTGTATATTAAAATTTTTAAGTTATGTTGTTTATTTTCTTGTCAGTTTGATAGGCATTGTTGTCAATATAACATAGAGTTCTCTGATAACTCGAAAACTCGTTGGACGAGGCCGGGTACCTGCCAACTTCTGATGAATAAACAAATGCCTACTATGCGCTCAAACTTTCGTGAACGGACTATACTAAACAGAAAACACTATGATTTTCTGAAATTCCATTGTTTCTGAGATAATTTTTTCTGCAAATCACTGAAAAGCGGCATTTTAAGCGGAAAAAAATCAGCATTGGAGGCAAGCGAATTATTTCAAGAAATTTTCGTCATTTCCGTAAAACGTTCGCTTTTCTCTAGAGTTTAATAACAAATAGACCAAAACTTGATATGTAATTGGACCCGATTAATTAAGTCTTTATGACTTTTTTCTATAAGTTATGTTGACATTAAGAAAATCAGTTTCTTTAGAGAACAACATCATACAAAATAACCCGCACTCTAAGTCAAATAAAAATTTCGGTATTTTTCAATTGATAAGACTCGACAATGTTTCACCCGTGTAGTTTTTATCTATTTCCACAAAACAAAACCGGTATCCCAAATATTCAGCAATTTTCCTACTACTCTCATATCCACGGTCATATCTCAAATATGAATGAATATTACTTTGTAAGGTTTAAATTTTTTTTGTTCCACAATGAGCTAATCTTACTCTTGAATGGTGGCATAAATAATTCATGTGAAGGCAAAAAGTAACTGCATTTGAATGCACTTAATGAATAAAGATTAGCTTCGTTAAGGTTATTCATAAATTCAGCATTGGCATCAGAATTTATTGTAATCGATCTTTTGATCGAAACGTGATCCATTGATTTCTTGAGAAATCTTAGGAATGAAGAGTTGGTTTTATATCAGTTGTCATTAAGATATAACCATAATTCAATTTTTACATTGAGTTCACTCATAACGTTAATTTACTACTAAGTGGCAAATTACATCGATACGCTTCTGTTGAAGACAGTGACTGGTTACGTAATTTCTGCTTCAACTGACTGCAATTTTATATAATATTAATTATGGTTTAAAAAATAACACCTGAGAGAAATCTATGGAATTTCAACAAAAACAGATCTACGTGTAGTTGACGCAATCTTTCGTTATGTTATGAAGGAATTTCTATGAAGCGTGAGGTAAAAGAAAACCGAAACTACGAATGAATCGGTAAATAATAGTAAAAATGAGTTTTCAATGAGAGCAGGTCGATTTTGAAATTGAATAAAACAAGTTTAGTTATGAGGTATTAGAATTTTTT
The DNA here is from genome assembly GCA_013421045.1 of Propylea japonica. Lineage (NCBI taxonomy): Eukaryota > Metazoa > Arthropoda > Insecta > Coleoptera > Coccinellidae > Propylea > Propylea japonica. Next base: position 91,570,796 of record CM024241.1, read on the forward strand.
TAAGGAGTGACTGCATGAAAAAAAAATGACATTATGCATTAGGTATACCTGGATCGGTTTAAGAGCAATAAAAAAATCAGTTTTTAAGTAAAACTATTAACTCCCATATCTTGAAAAACGAAGCAATTGCGGACAAAAGTTATAAAGCATAATGTCATTGTGTTTGCATGCAGAACCACCTCCTGAAGTTTGTCGCACAAATGAAATATATCATAGTTTAAATGTCCACCATATTTCTCACAGTGGCATTCTGTAACTGTTGCTTCAGCCTCATTTTCGAAAAAGTAAGGTCCAATGACTCCGCCGGACCATAAACCGCACCAGTCACTCGTTGAGGATTTTCAACCATAACTCTTGGGTTTTCCGAGCCCCAGATGCGACAATTTTGCTTGTTGACGAAGCCACCGAGGAGGAAATGGGCCTCTTCACTTAAGATAATTTCTCGATGGAATTCCGGATCATTTTCATGCATTTCAACGACCCAATCAGCAAAGGCACGACGTTGTTGATGATCGACCAGCTTGAGTTCTTGTATTAACTGAACTTTATAAACCTTAAAACCCAAATATTTATGCAAAATACAGTGTCATGACGTTAGTGGAATGCCTAATTCCAAAGAACGAAGAGGAATGGACAAACCTGGGTTTTCTTCAATACTTTCGGCTACATCAGCAATATTCTCGGCTGTTCTTGAGGGACTTGCACGGGTTTTATTCTCCACATCACTAACTTGTCCCAAAAGCCCGAATTTTTCCACCAATTTCTTTACTGAAGTCCGACAAAGTGCTTCACGTCGACCCAAAAATGTTCGAGTTTTACGAACCGTCTCTGCCAAAATTTCACCATTTTTATAGTGGATTTCAATAATTTCAATGCGTTCTTGAAGCGTGTATCGTTCCATTTTTATAAAGGGCGTAGTTTTTTCTTGCCGAATGTCAAAAATGACAGCTTCAAACGTGAAATCTACCGAAATAACGGGCTATTCAAAATAACACCTCTTATTGGAAAACTCTTTAGTAAGCGGTTACCCATCCTGGTGAAAACCTTCTCAAATCAATATAATCCAACAAACTTGGCTATTTTCTATCATTTCCTCAAAAAATACTTATAATATCCTGTATCAAAAAAGGCAATGGTTTCAACGCTAGTCCTAGAATTATAAGACCACAGTTTCCCGAAAGTTACAATATGCAATTCAATTATATTCAACTCAACTTTCTTTTACAGATTAAAGACAATGTCCTCTCTCCACGGTTTACCTCCCCTCCCGAAAAGCCTGAGTGGCTTCAATCTGGACGAAAATTACTCTAATCCCCCAACACCAGCAAGGTCTACTTCAATGAGAAGTCATCAAGGACCTGCATCACATGGCCATGTCTATTCGCATCATAAAGGTGTTAATGGGACAGATCCTTCGTCCATGAGCCAAGGAAGAAAATCGACGAACTTGGATGCCCAACTTGCTATTTTGAAGCGAGAAATGGTAAGTTTTTCTTTATTTTATGTTTTATCTGAAGGAGCTTTGAATCGAGCATTGAATTGTCAATTCTCAAAATTCCACATGAATGCAATAATATGTATATTTGTAGCGAGATTCAAGGAATTTCCTGAAACAGTGGAGTGTCGAGTTGACTCTCTAGACATTTAATAATTTTTTCGGCCTTAAGCGTTTGTAGCGGATACTATAGAAGTTAATTGAATTATTTCTTCGAGATTAGGCTTCACCTGCTAGAATTTGAAAACTTCAAATGATGGTATAGGACATAAAAATTATTGAAAATCATTTTCTATTGTTATAATCTTAAACCAGTCAGGGTGAATGTTATGGTGCTTTTTCTTGTACTAATAACAAAAATATGAAGGAAGTCGTGAATAAAATTGCTAATGTTGATAAAAAAATTATAAGTTTACAAAAAAATTCTATATTGTTGTTTCTAATCATTCTTTTATTCGCTATGTGAATAAACCTGTAAACGTCTTGTTTACGAGTATATTTCCTAACCGGTTCTCATAACGATGCTGCTAAAAAAGTTTTTATATTATCCAATAACGAGGGAACATTTTTTCATACATATTCTCAAAGCGTTTGTAGGAAACATTCAGCGATATTAAATTGAAGGTTAATGAATAGATGTAATTATTACGTAGGCTGAATATTCAAGTAAACTTAATTTTCGTCCGTTCAGAAGAAACCAGGGATATTCGATTTGATTGTAAAATAATAAAGAATTACAAAGTGGGTCGAATAACAGCAATATCCATAAAAATAATCATTTGATGAAACTTTATGTCTTAATCGAATCTAATCAATAGAAATTGATGAAACAAATTGACTGACTAATAAAAACATTTCTGTTAGTCAAGGACACAATGGTATAAATCGAAGCAGTTAAAAAATCAATAAAGAAGCAATTATTTAACAATATGTTGAAAGTGCCTATATTATTATGTCGTTTCGTAATAGAATGCGGTCTTAAATTTGTATTTTTCCATTTGGTATTCCCCTTATTTTCAGGGGAGTTTGAAAATGAATTCATTCAAATAAAAAAACTCTCGTTTGATTAATATTTGTCTCATGAAATTTGTTGTTCATTATTTATTTTCAATTTATGAAGGATATATACAATGAAATTTCATCAAGTTATGTACTCCGTGCAATAACCATGAAACTCCTTGTAAAATTGAAATAAAATGCTGCGTAATGTTTTCCGCTATTAAATTAATATTTATCGGCCAGTAGCAACATCCTTTCAGGAGACGAGACGACTTCATCAACGCGGTAGATATAACGTGAGAAATTCAAACTAACGGATTTAGGAATGATTGATTTCATAAGCTGTTTGATTGAATATTTAGTCGAAACTGAAATTAATTAGTTCAGCTACATAATGGTAAACTGGCGACGTGAAAAGTTAATTAAAAATATTAAAAGTTTAAGGTGTGCAGGAATGAAGTTTTTAACAAAGCGAAATATAGTGGAACTATAACGAACGTCTATATAACGAATTTCTCTGTATAACGAATTTCGTACAAGCCATTGCACCTTGAATCCAAATTCCATGTTAAAAACACCCTCTAAAACGAAGTAAATTCTTTCTGTAGCGAAATATTCAAAGAACATCACTCTATGAATGGGTATTGGTAAGAAGGTATAAGGGTAGGTTTTTTCCGAAGTTTTTCTGGACGTACGTAATAAATCCCGAACTAAATCATTACGGCGGGCAGAGAGATTCTTCTGAAACTGTTTTAAATACAGCCCTGGCTGTTTGGTTTCAAACTAACCATTACGCTAGTGTGAAAGTTGTGCGAAAATGTCTAAAAGGAAGTACTTAAGCTTGAATGATAAATTTAAATTTATCAGTGAAGTTGACCGCGACATTGCCGACTATAGAAACAAATTTTCTGTATAACGAAATTACTTTAAAACGAATTTTTTTTGCGGATTTAGCTCTTTCGTTATAGGGAAGGTACACTGTATCTATATAGATCTAAGATAATTGAGGCTTTCAAACTTACATCAACTATTTCATGCAATATTATTATTCTGAGCATTTGAATTATTCTGAAAAAATGCTCATTATTACGAGATCATCTCATGAACTTGAATAAAAAGTGTTAAATAATGGTGACTGATGACAACAACTGCTGCCTATCCATCAAGTTAATAACATTTAATAATATATACAGTTCGAAATCGTATAAAGTGCGGAGATAAATACGTGAATTATGGATTTAAAGAGGAGATTTCTTTACTGGTTTCACTCAGGTATGATTAGTATTCAAATTCGACTACGTAATGAATATTAAATTACCCTGATCGTTGAAACTTAATGATCTCAGATTATCCCCTAGAAAAAACAAGATTCAATTTAATAAATTCAAGTTTAAAAGGATTCGAATTACATTCCGAAGAAGAAAAGTTTTTATGATGAAAAAAACTTCATAAGAATAAGTGGCATTATTTTTATGAAATAAAGAAGAAGGAGAATTATGTAAAGAGTTTAAAATCAACGAATATCAAACTCATACTCTGGAGCTATTCTCCTCAATATTTAAAGAACCTACAAAGAGGTAATATCACACAGAGCATCTACATTCAGATGTTTTGTTGACGAGACTAGCTCCGAAATATGAGTTCGATATTTGTTGATTTTAATCGATTTATATTATTTTCTACCTTGAATTTTTTTAATTTCCACTTATTTTACTTGCATTAAACCTTTCTACTGTATTATCACATGTTTTTTTCATTTTGTTTGTTGTGTTTTGTGCACTGAAAATTCGAATATACGAGAATAATAAACTAAATCTTCTCGTAAAACTGGTTGACGCAGAATTGTAACCATGAAACTGACAGTAATTTCTCCTTGGCATTGAGACAAGTCCCAATTCAATCAATTCAGCTGTAGGTTATCGGGTGAAATCTGAATATCGGCCAGTTTTTTAAAAACATCTATTATTGTCGCCGCTTTGTTTCTCCTGAGAAAATGAAATCTGTATCAATAGAAACTGTCTCAATCTGTTCTATGGAAAGTGAATTGAAACCATGAACAGATACCACAATGTAATTTGTTATTTTGCCTTCACTTTCATCAATCATCGATCTATTTAAGTCTGCATAATGTATAATTATATATCTTGTCCAACTGAACTATATACATCGTTCACATTGGAACAATGGACACGTGTATGGTAGTTCTCATTCGTGATCTGTTGAAATTTCATTGTAGGTACGAAAATTATATAAGCCGATTCTTTATTTAGGTTTTTACGTCAAATATTTCGTCTAGATGTATTATGTAATTATTCGTTTGTAATGAGTTTCAATTTATGTGAATCACTTTGAGACTGGGATAATACTGTGACTACCCAGGATATTTTCAAGAAAATAGTAGGGAAACAATTGCATTGCATCAAAGGGAACAACAGGGCATATATTTACGTGAGAAACTACGTCTAGAAGTAGTCACTTTGTAGCTATCAACTAGTTCAAGTTGAGTTTTAATTTGTGTGAATCACTTTGTGACTAGCATGGAATATGACTATAACTTCTCAATAGTTTTATAAGGAAATAGTAAGGTCAAACAATCGAATTAAATCAACAACAACTGTCGCATTTATAAATGTTAAATATTTTCAATAGCTTTTTCAGCCGAATATCGTGACTGGACATAATGATATAAAAGAGTGTTGTTAAATAATTTACCGCCCCTTTCCTATTGTATGAACGAAAAGAGATGAAAAACTACACGGTTAATGCGCTGTTTTTATGTAAAAAAAATTGAGAAAAGCTCTGAGCAGGAGCTCTCGAGCGCTCGTTCTTTGGTGTAGCAATAAGACTATTACCTCAAAATTTTATATGGGATTTGAGATTGATACCAAATATATAAATGCAGAATCTCAGCACACTCGGAATTATTTTCTGGAAATTATTCGAAAACTGAAATTTGTAAAAAAATAAGTAATAGAAAAATTTAATTATATGGTTCTGATGATGCGATCCTCTTGAAATTTTGCATGAACATTCAGTATATCAGTCATGATTCACAAAATTAATTTCACTTGAATCGGTTTTCCTGTTATGGAAATATAGAGATTCTTCTTTTCAATATTTCTATTGAAATTTCTATGGTGGTGTTGACACTATGGCCACAAAATTTTGCATGAAAATTCAGTATAACAGTCTTCATTCACAAAAAAAATTTACTTGAATCGGATGTCCTGTTATGGAAATATAAAAATTCTTCTTCTCAATATTCCAATTGAATTTTCTATGGTTTTGTTAACGCTATGGCCACAAAATTGCATAAACATTTAGTGTATCAGTCTTTATTTATAAAATGAATTTTATTCGAATCGGATTTTTGTTATGGAAATATGAAGTTTCTTTTTTGCAATATTCCAATTGAATTTTCTATGGTTCTGTTTACACTATGGCCACAAAATTTTGCATGATGCTTATTATGAGCATCTTGCATATGGCCGCAACATTTCATTTCGATGGATTTCGTTTTGTCTGAGATATTGAGGAACATAAATTTTGAACGGTCATATCTTATGGAACACCCTGTACTATTTGGCTGGTTAACGAACTTAACCGAGGCATGTGGGACCCGAACTCATTCTGGAAATTTCAAGTTTCTAGGACAATCCCTTCGAAAGTTATTGTGCTAACGGCCGGAAGGACGGCTTCACAGACAGAATTGAATTCGTCATCAGGCAGTCTAACCCTATGGTTTGAGACCAAGATGATTACAGGATTCTCCAAGGTTTTCAAAATGTACAAAAAAGTACCATTATTTCTTAACACATAAAAACCATAAAAATGAGTTAAACAAATCTTCACTTGGATAACTAAGCTCAATAACGGAATTAATCTTCTTGCTTGTTGAGTTCCTAACAGGATAAACGTTGTTGAAATATTTTCGGTTGAGTATCATCTCACCACAACTGGAGCAGAAACGTCTTTCAAGCAAAAAGTTGATTTAGATGACGTCTTCGCGGTATCCAATCTGTGAATTCCTAAACTGAAACTAAAAAAAATGCCTTGGTCGATATTTTTCGGGAGATACCTAATCAGAATTGTTCCATATGTTGAGAGAATTAGGAAGGTGCCCATTATAATTCCTCGTCCTTCACATTATATACATCATTGTTATTCAAATGAAATCTACGATGTAACTCAATCTTGTTTGAAGATTGCATGATAATCCTTCAACGTTGTTTGAACTATCTAACTGATGCATCTCGCAGATTTAATATGTTGTAAGCATGTTGGCAGTGTCCTAAGTAATTTGGGTAAATCATTCTTTATTGCTTTTCTATCTCGAAATTTGATTCCTGGTAATATACAGAGTGAGGCAAAAGTCAGTTTTCTCTGTCTGGTATTCACGCACTGTGGATGCGCAAAATTACCCCGAGTTACTGGAACATTTAAGAGGCGAATTAGATAACAATGCAGACCTTGCGAGAATTAAACATTTTTAGCCGGACGGCGCTCCTCTGCATTTTGGAGTTGAAGTTAGGCGATTTTTGGATGAACAATTCGGCGATTGGATAGGAAGACGAGGAAAAGTGGAATGGCCAGCACGTTCGCCCGACTTGACGCCGCTTGATTTTGTGTTTTGGAGCGTCCTTAAAGGCAAGGTTTTCAGCGAACGACCTCGTGATATTCCTCATTTACGCGTGCGAATCGAAAAAGAATGTAAGAAACTTCGTTCCTATACCGAATTGTTTCGTAAAATTTGTTTTACCGTGACTAAACGATGCCGTATGGGTGTTGAAGTGGGGGGTAAACAATTCGAACATAAAATGTGAGGCCACAAGTAATTATTGATGTTATATTTTCTCGAGAATAAATTAATGTGCAATAATTTTTGTTTTTTTTCTCATATGCAAAACGGTAAACTGACTTTTGCCGCACCCTGTATTATCAGTTTTTATGGATTCTTATTCTTCACCAATAATAATTAATTAATCAACGATTGTCCAAATGTGAACATAGCTGAAATATTGATGTGAAATAGACTAGACTAGAGAACTTTATGTCTTTGTAAACTCAGGATAATTTTTCAACGTTATAGGGAAAAATATCTGGTGCTGAGAGTATAAGAATTATCAATTTAAGGAGTCTAAAGTGACAGTAAACACTGTTTTCGTTTTTGACTTCTGTATTTGAAATTAAAAGTGATTATCATCATTATTATTATTTTTCACGAAAACCCAAAGAGGTCTTCAATGGCGTTGATGAAACCCACAAACCTTTTTAGGAGCTTTGGCCGTTTCCTCTAGGATGAACAAGATTTGTTTCCCCATATTAATTGTTTTGAAGCCAGCTCTGGACAATTGCATACCATGCGTTCAGCTGTTTCTGCTTCTGATCCATAGAACCTGCAAATCTCATCGGCCGACTTTCCCATATCAGCAGCAGTGAGATGATCAAGAGTTTTTGGCCTGAGTAAGTCCTGGAGTGTTTCTCCACAGGGTTGTTTTTTTACCAAACTTCCATTGCTAGACCACTGCAAAAAATCGTGACTATCTTATAAAGTTTTTTTCTCGTCAACCTTTTTGACGAGTCAGAAAAAATGGCTGAAATTGCTTTTTTATCTCGAGATTTGGTTTCTTCTGATGTACCATTTCAGTTTGGATGGAATTTTTATTCTTCACCAATTTTATTTATTTGTGAGCTGAATCATCGCGACTATCACCTGAAGCGGAGTTTATTTCCCTCAACCTTTTCGACGAGTCAAAAAGGATAACCGAGGTTCTAAAGAGGAATCAACTTCCATTTTGTAAACGCATCAAGATCTCAACAAATTTGGCTCCCTTTGACTAATATTTGCAATAGAAATGAAAATTAATGCGTTTAAGAGTAACGCAGGTATAATATTATAAACAATGAAAGCAGATAATAATATTAATTGATTAAAATCAACCAATATTAAACCCATACTTCGGAACTAATGCCGTCAATGCAGAAGGAACATGCATGGTGATAATATCAAACAGAGCATCCATAGATAGCTATTTCGCCCTATTTGGGGCTTTTCAGTATGGAGGAGCTCCGTCTGAAAGGCATTCTAGGTTCCCTTACTTGAAGAAATTTCGCGTATTTCTGAGAATAACATAAACAAAACGCCATGTCCTGGGATCCTTACGAACACCCACCTCCGATGCATGAACCTTGAACGAAGTAGCGAGATGTTTATCCGTTTTTCATATAAACTGGTGGTAGTCCAACTATGTGGACTTAACCTTCAGTCGATGAAGTGGAAACACTAGGTTAATCGTCATAAACCAAGCGTGGTGATAATAGTCGAAATGAAATTTTATCAATTTTCGAACCAGACAACCGAACAACAAAAAGCCAGACGACTGGCAAACAATTCTGTAAAACTCTGCTATCTCTGGCACCAGAGCGAGTGACTCTACCAAGTCGTTCTATCCTAGGTCAGAACCACGAACAGCATCATCATCATCTTCGTTGTGGAGAGGAGCGTGTAGGTATGGAGTAATTGCACGAAGTTGATCGACCTTATTATTTGGTAACAGCGGTCCGTAAAGTACGCGAAGCGTCTATGCCAAGACGGTCCGGAGGTTTTAATGAACATTCACTGCCTTCGGATGTAGGTTAGGCGACAGAGGAGTTCATTCGGTTATTCGGAAGAACATTTTTTTTGTTACTGGAACGGTAATCAGGCCACTGAGTGCAAACGATGGTTAATTCATGAGGTGAATGCTGCGCGTTAAAGTATTTCAGAAATCTCGCACTAGGGTTTTTTGCTAGCTTTGATCTCGCTTGTCTTTTCTTTCATCTTGTTTTTTCTTCGTTATTGATTAAGATTGAATCTTATTTCATTAGTGATGGGCAGAACTGGTACTGGTTCTCTATTACATTAGATTTCAATATGTTTTCGATTCGTTTTTCGTTACGATAACTAGATGAGAGAACTCGAGAACTTACAAGTTGAGATATCTCGTACTAGGTTTTTTCTGCTAGGTTAAAAGTTTATTCATCTTGTTTATTTTTTCTTCATAATCAATAATGATCGAAGCTTATTTCATCAGCGATGGACATAACTGGATACTAGTTCTCGATCACATTAGATTCTAATATGTTCTGGATTGGTTGAGAAAACAAGAAAAGAGATTTCGAGGACTTTGTTCTGTTGGAACTGGGTGGTCAACTAAGGAATTCCGATTCAAGAGCGCTCCAAAATCGTTTTGAATAGGAATAGAGAAGTGGGGTTGGCCTTGAACGAAGGAGGGGTTCATGGAAATTCAGTCGCCATGGTTCGCTGGACGGGTGAGGAGCGTTCATTCTGTGTGTACACTTATTACCAAAATCGAAATTTTTTCTCCGATGAAGCCCATTTTCATCTCAACGGCTATGTCAACCAACAAAATTGCCGGTATTGGTCTTCAGAACACCCCAAAGAGAAACATGAAACTCAATTGCATAGTCGGAAGGTAACAGTTTGGTGTGCGATACACGCACAAGGCATTATTAGCTTGTACTTTTTCGAAGACGTACGCGACCGAGCAGTAACAGTCGATTCTGATCATTATGTGGACATGTTGAACAATTTTTTTGTACCCGCCCTTGAAGACTTTCATGGATACAATCGAGACACTCGGTTTTAGCAAGACAAGGCCACTTATCACACTTCAAATCGGTCTTTACCTGTTATTCAAGCGCTTTTTCCAAAAAAATTAATTTCTCGGCGTGGAGACCTTCCATGGCTCCTTAGAAGCCCGGACTTGACACCTTGCGACATTTACTTATGGGGATACCTCAAAAGTGTAGTCTACCGTAACAATCCCCGCACTCTAATTACATTACATTTCAAAATGTTTTCGATTACTTGCGAAAATTAGATGTGAGATCTCGAGAACTTGGTAGTTGAGATAGATATCTCGGACTATAAGTTTTTCCGCTAAATTAGAAGTGCGTTGATCTTAGGGTGAAAAATTTCACTACTGATTGACGAACTGGATATTAATTCTCGATTACATTGTATTCTTATATTTCCGATTCAAATATACAAACTCAATTATTAAGTTAGGTACAAAACAACATGTGATAAAACCGAACCACAAAATACTTACAGATCGCTGGAGCCAAGAAGTCATATAAGTTTAAGAAACATTGAGAAAATAAAACGTTATGAAGAAGGGAATAAAATAAAAAGGCGAAGGAAAAAAAAGATGAGGCGAGCAAGTCGAAAAACACATAAATCCGGAAAAGTCGATGTCGTTGATTATTCAAAATAAATACACAAACTTGGAAAAAAAACTACTTTCATTGGAGAAGTTTCCTGGCAATCAATTAAATTTATTGACGCGACTATTATTAATGGCCGACAATTTCAATTAAGAACAATTAGCCGGTATGTAATCAAGTGTATCTCCTTGGAATCGATCCAGAAAACTGATTGGTACTGATTGATATTCATAAGGTTGAGTTCAAGTGACCAATTGGTCATCCAAGCATGAAATGACCCAGTCATATTTCAAATTAAGTCATAGATAATAATGAACGAAACAAAAATTATTCAACTAATAGGCATTGTTTCTTGCGTTCGGTTTAATACATTTTTTGATTATTGCTTGCTTGTTTCTGGGAGGATCTACTCTGGCCATAGTTTTTCTCGAATGTCTTTGAATTTCGAACATTTCACGGTGAGGTCGAAATATCTTCGACATATTCGTTATGGGTCAAATCGGTCGAAGTGTCCTCGAGTTATATGGATATGAAATTTTATTTTAAAATATTTTTCCTCTGGAAAATACAATCTGGTTTCATTCGAAATTGATCTATTCAGTTAAAAAATACACGAGTATTTTTAAATGATCTTTGATTCTTGATATCTTTAAATATTAGTACAAGACATAAATCTTGAAGAATTGAATTTTTTATCATTAGAATCTAGTAGATAATTTCACAGCCTTTTTTTTTAATACAGGGTGGGACAGAGGAACTTGCGGATTCAGAAATTAAATTAAACAAAAACTTCAAATATCAATTCAGTTATTTTCCTTAATCAAGTACAACATTGTACTTGATGATGTAAAAATATAGTATATAATGATATAGTATGCGTATGCAAAATCATCAAGCCAATATTCAATCAAACGTAAACCTATAACAGCAAATTAATAAAAGTAATGAAACTTGTAATAAGAACCCCGATGTTCGACAGCTGTCAGCGGTTTTTTCGAGTTTGACGCGGCAAAACTTGACAATTTTTGTCAAATCAATACCTATAGATAAATAATGCATGCTGAACAATCTGTTACTCATGAAATATTCTTGCCAAATACCATCGGATATCTAATTTTTTTCTGTGAAAAATATTAAAAAAAACGTCTTCGATTCGGATTTTTGTTACTACCAGAACTCATGCTTTTCGTCATAATATTACTTAGCAACGTGTTTTTTCGATTTTTGTTCGAAAAAATATATAACTTGAGTTCCAGGGACTCATAATTCGATTTCTAATGGAAAATGAAGAGCTTTTGCACGATTGTTTCTGTTGGGAAAACGATAGTCCAACAACACCATTAAGCCTATATTCAATCGAACGTGAACTCATAACAACAAATTAATAAAAATACTAAAACTCGATGTTTCATGTGAAAGGAAACGTCAATTTCTCATGATAACAGTAATTCCAGAGAGGATTTACGCTCTTGATTCATTGAGCAGGAACTACGATCGGCTTGCACAATCCTCCCGACGTTCAACCGATCAAGTCGTTATTTTTTTTCCCGTTCCTACGTCTTAGAAATAACCTCAAATTACGAGTTTACGCGTACTTCCTAGTCGTGGTCATGTCGTCCTGTGTGTGGCGGTTGATCGATCTTGTCGTAATAGACCTATTTCTATTTCATAAATCTCGGAAATGGGTAGTCGAGAAGACCGAGAGCTACTTTTTATGAGTCTTCGTTATGGTAGGTCTTCTCCGAGCTCGTATTACAGGAAGTTTTGAATATGTCGATGGGCATTCTTGAAGGTGGAATGCAAGAATTTACATGCGTTGTCTGAATGTTGATTTTTAGTGGGATATTGTTTTATTCAACATTATTTGGTTCATTCGTCTAATTCAATAAACTACACTCACCGGCAAAATAATCGATCCAATCAAAAAAAACGATGAAGTTTGTTAATTCATAAATATGTTATTTCAAGTCCGATTTGATTGAATTTTTTTCCAATTGTAGGTACGTTTATCTTGAATCAATCACTTGTTTTGAATTTTAAGGAAACCCGTCATTTCAAGTCTAGAACCACCCCTGGTGTGTTTCAGTTGTTCCACCGCATGATTTCTTATTTTATCATCAAGACTCATCTTCTCTTGACAATTTATTCTTCATTAATAAAAATAACTTTTTGTTAAAGATACAGGGTTTTCAGAGCAAACTCAAACTCCACAATTTCGCTATGGCTATGAAAGTACTTTCACAGATTTAACCTTAAATCCGAACGTTATGATAATAAATTGAAAACTAAGTGAAAACATAAAACAAAAGAAGTTTTAGCGCGATATCTTGTTCCGTATGCAACGTTTTTTGGAGACGATTTCGTGCTAATGTTTTATACTGCCCGACCGCATCAACCGCATGTGGCTAGGATTGCCAGGGAGTATTTAGCAGGGGTTGATATCCAAGAATTCAACTGGCCTGCTCGAAAACCAGATTTGAACCCAATTGGGCATGTTTGGATGCTCTTGGGTGGAAAATTTGATCTCGCGACCGACTCCTGAAAATTTGCAGCAGCTCAGTGATGCTCTAATTGATTCAAAACCTTGAATTGGTTGAAAAACTGTTGTAGTCTTTGCGAAATTTAATGTTTCACTGAAAAACCTGTATCTTAAACGAAAATTGAGCTATTGTTATGAATGAAGAATTAAGTTGTCAAGAAAAGATGTGTCTTGATCATGAAATAAGGAATCACACATTGAAACAACTGAAACACACCAGGGGTGGTTCTAAAAAAAACAGATTTTGTTGTAACCTACACTTGAAAAAACAATTCATTCGAATCGGACTTGAAATAACATATTTATGAATGGAAAAACTTCATCGATTTTTCGAGTGGATCGATTATTTTGAGTGTATCACCATGTAACGCACTGCTCTATTCAACTAAAAATCAACATTCAGACCAAAGTAGACAACGCACACCAAAGTTGATCATACCTTTACTGAACCAGTGTAGTTTTCTTCATCATTTTTCATACATCGTATTAAATGAACTATTAAAAAGTAACGGACTACTCTATGCAACTTAAAATCAACATTTAGAGTATTTAGACTAAAATGACAACGTATACCCAAGTGAAATATAACTATGTATAACAATCTATACAACTGAGATCGACAGTTAGACCAAAAAAAACAACGCATCCTCAGGAAAAATAATTTGACTGAAACAGTGTGTTTTTCCTCAACTTAATATGGTTCATTGATCGTAGTCAATGAAATATCAGGAAGTAATGCACTAATCTATCCAACTAAGATTTAACATGACCAAAAAGTAGACCAAGTAAAATCTAACTTGATTGAAAAAGTATATTTTTCCTCAACCTTATATGGTTCATTTATCGTATTCAATGAACTATCAGAAAGTAATGGACTACTCCATACAACTCAAAATCAACATTTAGATCGAAAAGACAACGCATTGCAAGTAAAATATAACTTGTAGTTTTGAAAGTGTTCTCTTCCGAACTCAGGAAAGCTCCTGTTTAAATCATTGATTGATTAACTGGGTTTAACTGCTGTCATCCCCTTCAATATTTCCTGTCAAATTTTCAAATATTCCGTTTGATTTCGAATAGATACCTAAATAGTTACCTTCCACAGTTCACTGATTTTACCAACGAAGTACCTACATTCTTAGGTATCATTTCAGCTAACAGAACTATGCGCTTATTCCTCCTCGCATTTCTCTATGAAATCTGACGCTGGCATATTCGACCTTCAAGGTTATTCACTCCAACCTCGTAATACACGGATAATATCGTATTATGCCAGACCGACATGGGATTATTTCACAGAGGATTATTCGTTTAATCGAAAATTGACAGTATTTCTCCAGCACATGACCCTCTACCTCCATAATGGGACGAAAAAAATTGTGCTGGTCTACGTCCGTTCCGCGTTCATAATAGGTTCACGAAGAAATTTCTCTTTGTTTTGCCTGTTTTTATTATGGGTAACTGTTCGTAATGCACCTGTGGGAAAAGCTGTTTGAACGTCGTTTTTTGAGTGTTGAGCCGGAGGTTATTGGCATGGATGATGGCCATTACGTTTATGGCCTGTAAAGGATGGAAAATGGAAATTCGCTATTAACGTAGTTTATCGCGTTTTCCAGCCAGATGATATTGGCGATGGAGGTGCGTCGGTGTGCAAAAAATTATCTGTATACGGGATGTTGAACTTGATTTCTCAAAACAATTTAACTGAGGGAGAAACAATGACTTGGAAAAACTCGTGAAAAATGACATCAATGATTATTCTTGCTGATAATCTTCATCAAAATGGTTCCAATTCTATTCAAACTCATCGGTTTCGGAATGAAAACTGGAAGAAATTTATTTGAATTCTCGATTCTGGTTGAGAAATCTAACACAACATAATGCTAATATTTCACTAATGAGTATTAAGTTCGAACATGATTTTATGCGCGAACTTGATAATGGATGGACCATTCATAAGTTCGAATTTGAAAATGCAATAAAATAAAAATGGTTTATAATTTAGCCAAATCAACTTTTGTTGTGAAGTTTAATTGTTTCAGTTAGAAAAAGATTACTATTTCATTCATGTGGCTGTCGCAGGTGGCTTCAATGTTCGACTGTATTTCTTGAAGATTTTAACATTTGGGGACCGTGACGAGACCTTTTTGAGCGCTCGTTCTCCTTAAACGAGTGCTATATAGTTTTGCCAAATGCCTGTAATTTTCGAGCAGAATATAGTCTCAAACGATAGGGTTCTACTCCCTGATGACGATTTCGTGATCAAATTCAATTATGTCCTTGATGCCGTTAGCACAATAACTTTCGAAGGGATTGTCCTAAAGAGTTGAAATTTTCAGGGCGAGTTTGGTTCCCAAATGGCTCTGTTAAGTTCGTTAACCAGCCAAATTCTACAGGGTATTCCATAAAATATGGCCATTCAAAATTTTTGTTCCTAAATATCTCAGGCAAAACGAAACCCATCGAAATAAAATGTTGCGACCATATGCCTCATTCAGAATTTTGTGGCCATAGTGTTTAGAGAACTATAGAGAATTTAATTGGAATATTGAAAAAAAAAACTTCATATTTCCATGAAAAAATATCCGATTCGAATGAAATTTTTTGTATGAATGAGGATTGATACACTGAATGTTCATGCAGAATTTTGTGGCCATAGTAAAAACAGAACCATAGTATATTAATTTAGAATATTGAAAAGAAGAATCTTTATATTGCCATAACATAAATAAATTGCTTGAATTGGTGTAATGATAGTAGAAATATCAATTCAAAGAATATAATATTAAAGCCGAACTTACGAAGCATCTGACAGCAGTGGATGATAACTCATTATCACTTGTGATTAATGGATATTGTTATGGCCATGTAAACAGACGTATAAAGGGTGAATTACTAAATAGTCGTGGATAAACATATTTTATTCTTAACATTTTTTCACTCCATCATTCTTTCTATTCCAATAACAAAGATATGCAATATAAACACAAATATAAACAGGTGAATGATATTACGTAATATCTCATGACCGATAAACTGAACAAACTCTCGTTTTCATGGAATTCCTCCATTATTCCAACCTATCAATTGATCGTAAATCTCCTTAGAAGTAATGAATTAGACGATTCCTCGTTCCTTTGGCCTCATAAAGATCGGCTCGCCGTTCG
This sequence comes from Propylea japonica, assembly GCA_013421045.1. NCBI lineage: Eukaryota > Metazoa > Arthropoda > Insecta > Coleoptera > Coccinellidae > Propylea > Propylea japonica. Next base: position 91,587,225 of record CM024241.1, read on the forward strand.
TGATCGAATGCAAAGGGAAAACGCCCAACCTTTCGACGAGAATGGAAGTCTCGGCGTGTTTTTTTCGCGAATTTCTAAATTAAACACACCTCGAACAAATCCTCGGGTTCTTAACCTTTTCTGCCGACTAGATGCTAGTTTTGCCGTCGAATTTCTCAAGCGTAACGTTGCAATTTACCTGATGGCATGTCCAATCTCTTAATCAGCGCTTCTGGGTGAATTTCGCTCTTTTTCGCTAAAATACTTGGGCTGGTATTTTGTATACAGGGTGTTCTTGAATTGAAGGTGAAAAATGGGCCAACATGCGCTACGTTTCGAATATGTAGTGTGGTGAATTGGTATTTCAGTGATTTCTGGAAAAAAATCATTTTGGAAATAATGAGCCTCAGAAAAACCATCGCGATTATCTGTTTTTTGGTTCTTTGTCGGGCTTTCGAGAAAAAACTGTTGATATCACCGAAATGACTTAACTAATTTAAAAGATCAGAAGTGGCGGTTGAGTGTGACGTACGGGTTAGCATTCACTTCCTTGGTTGAATGTTGAATTACAGTTCACAACGATTCCAAATGGCCACTTTGTTGTGAATCATCATCCCCACCAATTATGCTTGCTCGTATGTCATCATGGCGCGACGTTTGAACTTACGAGTATAGAAAACTCATTTATCCACGACTATTTTAAAATCCGTTCATTGCACGTCTCTGTGCTCGGCCTTAATTTTACCATTAATCACAAGGGAATAATGCGATTATAAATCACTGCTGTCAGATACTTCACAGATTCAGCTTTGATATAATATTCTTTAAATTGGTATTTCCTCAGTATTTTAACGTACTCCAACTAACAAATATGGACATATATTGTCAATCGAGGGCTAAATCTACCATCATTATATCAATCAAAGCTTTTTTTATCACAAAATATACAATAACCAGTTCTCCGAAAATTTCTCATGTGTTAACTTGACTTTTTCCACGCTTGTCATAGAAAGGTCTTGTCGGGGTCGCCAAATGTTGAAATCTTCAAGAAATATATTCAGTAGTCGTGGATAAAGTATAGTATGCTACTAGCGAATAATGGCTGTTATTCACTCGCGAATAATAGCTATCATTATACGCTCAATGCATAATACACTATTTCAATATTGAATTAAAATTAATCACTTGAAATAATTGCAAGTAAGTAATTGTAAAATTTTGTACGCTTAAAGCTGACACATTATTTTTAGGTATAGCCTAGTTTTTCTTTCTTTACGATTCATATCTTATGCTAGTTGGTATCTAAATGTGAGAAACAGGTTCAATATTTTCGTAATCCTGGAACGAATAACTTAGGAATTTTAAAAAAAGTTAAGTTAATATTTGAATGAGAAAAATTAAAATCCTGTTTATAATCAAATTTCAATGGAACCTACACACCATGAAAACACTTGCAAAAGTTTATAATTTGGTATTGGTGTTTGAATTTTTTCATTGAAAAGTTTTCAGAAAATTACAGGTCGTAATGGTTCAGCAAATAATGATACATCTTCCTCAAACATACGTTCATTGAACAACTATCAATAATAATAGATAGTTATTAAATGAACGTTTAACATCGAAATAATATGCCTCTGAGATTGAGCTGAAAAACTACTCATGAAGCAACGAATATTACAGCAAAATAGTGGTATTTGTATTTTCGAAAAAATTCAGACTATGAATGCAACCATTTCTAATTTATCGAAATTGCACTCTGCACGTTCACATGTAATACATCGCATTACATAATATAATCTATATATTAACTGTGCGCTGTCTTCGTCATTATTATTATTATTAAACCGAACCCATAAATCTTAGGCAGGACTCTGAGGTAAGAGGTTCACGAACTAAGATCGCGTGCAGCGTACCAATGGTACATTGAGGACGACTTGAAATAAACGATCAATTTGATCATTTCAAAGAACGTAATGTACGGTGTAATTGAACCGACAGCAAAATCGTATAGTTCTCTTCTGCTATCTAGAACGTAGCTAAAATTACCTTGGTACGATTTAAGTTATTATCTACGATTGCTCGATAATGCCATCGGTGTACAGGGTGATTTGAAAGTGGAGCCAGAAGAGATCTTAGATACTACAAGTTATCTTTCAATAAATTCAACAAATATTTTGACTGAAACATTTGGTTAACCTCAGAACAGAGAGAACTCTGAATGACTCGATGTCAATCTAAATTTTGGAACTTAACTGGCGAGAATTGAACCAGGCAAGCGTCATCTTGAAGAAATCCTCACTAATACACTATTTGTCCAACGACAAATAGTATAAGTTTCATTGAACTTGCTATTATTCTGCCCAAATGTGTATCATTGTGATTTTAGTTCTTAGAAGAATTCTGCACTTGCATTACTATTGATATTTCTATCGATGAAAATTGCTCAGAACCCATAAATCGCATCCGTTAGTTTGAATGACCACGCCAATTCCTAGATACTGATTTGAATAATGCTCAAATTAGTCGAATAGTATTAGGCATCGATGAATGACGGTTCCAATCGAATAACAGATTCACCTCCAAACAGTTTGCAACCTTAACTAGAACATGTTCATTGTCAACATATCGGAACTTTTTTGACATAAAGGCTTTTCCAATAAGAGGTGTTATTTTGATATTCATATTTGAATATTTAAAAATTAGGGCACTAACCCAGTGATGAAAAATTTTTTTTCAATATAAATGATGGGATGTTCATTTCATTATAAGGAAGAAGCTATAGTGAAAAACGAGCACGCTTGCAGGACCATATCCTTTTATGAAATTTTCCATAACCAAATCGCAAAGTGGCTGACCTATGTCCTCGATAGCCTCACGAATTCCATCTTTGAGGTCTTGAATCGACGCTGGGCTAAAGGCGTAGACCTTCTCTTTGACGTGGCCCCAAAGGAAGAAGTCGCAAGGTGTTAAATCACAAGATCTCGGTGGCCAATTGTTTTCCCGCAAAAGATCAATGGTTTCGTTGCATGAATGGCACGTTTTGGGCTACAACTCGAATTTTTTCACCAATTTCTTTATTGCGGTCCGACAAGGTGCTTCACGACGATCCAAAATGTTCGAGTTTTACAAACCGTCTCTGCCAAATTTTCACCATTTTCATAGCGAATTTTAATAATTTCAACGCGTTCTTGAAGCGTGTATCATTCCATTTTTATTAATCGCGTAGTTCTACTTGTCAAATGTCAAAAAAATGACAGCTTCAAACGTGACATCTACCGAAATAGTGGTCTATTCAAAATAACACCTTATTGGAAAACCCTTTAGTAGTGAATTTCGAATTTAATTTTTTGAGCTGATTAGTGGAAGGATCAAATTCTCCATATTCGTATTCCTGAAATGATGTAGAGATTGTGTCTTCACGAGTGACATTGAATGGAGACACATCTCTGTTAGCAATAGAGGGCATTGTACTTCTTCTGTCTGGAATAGATTACCATAGATCAGGCTGTTGATCTTCGAACGGGGGTGGCATTTATGGATGCGTCCCACCTCTGACTCAATCTTCTAGAAACCACAAGAATGAGAAATTTCAATACCCAGTATTAGTTCGAAGACGATGAATAATCGAGATGAAATTTTTTCTCCATATTTTCACTGATGAATGGACATAACTGATTCAGCTATTTCCTGGTAATAATATAGACTGTAGATAACGATATAGTGGGAGCACATGTTGACTATTTTTCTGAACGGTTCGTTGAACTATTTCTCTAACTCTTCATTTTCACGGAATCGAGCAGTTGGCTATGTGAATTCGACCCGTTTCGCAATGAATAATAAAATATTCAGTTTATTATTGATCTGAAAACGTCTGAAATTAATTCGAAATGTTCTATTTGAGTTTTTTTTCTGTCAGACATTTCATACCTCATTTCATTGAAAATTATCTGTGTCAGCTTGAGAAAATTAAATTTTGTATATGTATTGCGAACCTCTCTATTCTGGGTTGAAAGAACATTCACCTTCAATGAGGAAGAGATCAATCTTCGAATAAATAATTCCGAGTTTGACATTGCATTTTCTGAAAATTATGGTAAAATAATGGTCGTGATTTGCATTCAAAACCTTTCTCATTGTAGACACATGTAGCTTGAATACGATTTTATTCAATACGAATCACATTATTCTGTTCTGAAATATAAGTGAGGAGTTATTCGTAAGGGTTTCTCGATATGACGTTAGTTCTTCATAATACCAGATTGACTATTCAAGATCAAAGAATCAAGAACTGCCTTATGTCACTTAAGTCTTGTTCGCAATACGCTAGTAGTTTAGTTACTAAACGTGTGTGAACACCAAAAATTTAGTCGAGTTTAGTGATTGGATAGAGGGTAGCTACTAAATTACTCGCTACTTTTCTAACCTACTAGCGTAGTGCTCATAAGCCTTCAGAGCTTTCTTACCACAGTGAAAAAACCAAAAAGTTTGAAACATCTGATGTAAAAGTTTGTTTTTTTATCGATGAATATTATTTTCTACTTATACAGGGTGTTTCTGGATTGATGGGAAATATTCAAGGGAACGATTCTTCAGAATATTTTATGAAAGAAAGTTCCCATAAATGTAGTTCCGGAAATGCATTGTTTCCAAGATACAAGGTGTTGAAGTTTTAATTAAAAACTTACTGAAAAAGTGGTACCTACGCCACAGAGATTTTTTGAATTATTCGTTCAATTTATGACGAAAAATCGCTCAAGCGTTTTCGTATTGGGCTCCTTTTTCATGTGAAAAAAATGAAACATCTTGACGTAATATTTCTGCTACATAATATGTTAAAGTAACGACAAATACGCGATGTTTAATTTTCTCGAATAAAAACGGCACCCCACACGAAAAGAAAGCAGAAAAGATTTTTTTACCACAAATTGAACGAAGAATTCATAAATAATTGTTAGTTTGAAATATCTCAGTGGCGTACCACTTTTTCCGTGGGTTTTTTAATAAACTTCAACTCTTGTATCTTGGAGACGATGCACATCCGGAACTACATTTATGGGAACTTTCTTTCATAAAATATTCAGATGAATCATTCCCTTAAATCTTTAGCATCAATTCAGAAACACCCTGTATATTCGATATTTCAGATTGTTTTTCTTCATAAGTCAATTCAATAAAGAATGGCGTAAACAATAAATGCAATTACATTCTAATCGTATTTGCGGAAAGCTCTAAAAGCAGAATTAATGACCTGTTAGATCTATACCTACATAGCAATTAATGAAAGATCACTTCTAGATGCAGTAGGATGGAATTTTTATATTACCCACATATAGGAGTGTTAATTAACATTCACCTGATACCTACGAAACAGTTCAATGAATTAAATAAAAAAGTCGTAACATATCATTACTCAGAATATTTACATTACGGCTAAAAGTCAATGTCGTACAGTCTCAATTGAATATCGAATGAACGTTAGTTAAAATAGCAAAAACATACCTCCATTCTAGTTGCTGGTAGGTGTAATGTGAATTTTAGTGATTGACGAAACCTTAGAACGGAGTTAGGTAACATTTTATAGATCATAAAGTGGGAAAATTGAGATTCGCTAAGGTAAATAATATTGCTTGCGAATGTCTATCTGTCATCAATCTTGAGTGCATTTCAAACAGATATGAAGGAACGCCTACCTTTAGGCTTGATGGGTTTGATGCATGGTATTCTTGGAAATATGGAAAAATTGACTGTGTATCCACCCACTGGAAATTGTTCTAACAGGAATTAATTGATATCGTGGTGGTGGGTGAGAGTAAGGCCCGCAGGGTTGTTGTTATTGAACAACATTGTCGTGATGGGTGAGCCATTTGAAAGATGGAACTTCAAAAAGTGATAAAATAAGCAAGTTTTGAAATTTTGCAAATTAATTTACAGTGGAACTTACCTATAGCGAACGTCTGTATAACGAATTTCGTTCAAGACATTGCACCTTGAATCCAAATTCCACGTTGAAATCACCCTCTTAAACGAAGTAAATTTTCCCTATAACGAAATATTCCAAGAACAAAAACATCACTTTTTGAATGGGTGAAAAAGTATAAGGGTGGGTTTTCACCATAATTATGCCAGACGTAGGTGATAAATCTCGACCATAAACTAAACCATTAAGGCGGGCGGATAGATCCTTTCGAAACGATGGATTTAGCTGGAAATGTTTATAATGACGGTTACTTTAAATGATTTCGTTAATGTCGATGTTAATATTGTAACAAATGAACTTCCAACTGAAAAGGACATGTTTAACAGTGTCAAATCTGGTGTTGGAGATCACTACAATGGCAGTAATGATACCGACAGCGTTGATTCAGAGGAGCAACCCGCCGAAAAACCAAATCGTGAAGAGGTAGGTACTTCTAGCCTTTAACACGTGTCCCCTCGCTTTCCGGTCCATTGAAGGGGTCCTGGAAAATATTTTTGAATCTTTGAGAAAATGCGGTTTTTTGGAGTATAAAATGTTTTTTTAATTGTACTACTCTAACAAAAATTACAAATTTGCCCAAAAAATTGTGTATTATATACGTATGCCTACATAAAATGCTTATAAGCAAGAAATGCACTTACACACCTTTTTATTATGTATTTAAATCCACAATAAAAAATACAAAGAAATGTTGCTTGTTTCATAAAAAATTTTTTCTGTATAACGAAGTTTTCTTGCGGATTTAGCGATTTTGTTAGAGGGAAGTTCCATTGTATTTGTTTCGAAGTAAAATAATTGTTCCGGCAACAAATGAATATTTTTTCATTCATACGGCTGCCGCGGCTATCTTCACAGTACTTCATTCGATTGCGAAAAATTCCGAGCACTTTTGAAAGTATGGCATCGCATCTTGGCAATCACGTCTGGAATCTTGGCCTTCAGATGCCAAATTGTCTCTGGTTGGTCGTCTCTTCTTCTCTTCACGGCGCCCCACAGAAAATAGTCCAACGGTGTCAAGTCGCAGCTTCTTGGCGGCCTATTGATATCACCATTTCGACTTATTAAACGGTTTTTAGGTGTACGCTCACGTGTTGGCGCATCAACAATGAACAAGTTTCACGAACTTTAGCAATTAACTTGTGCATGCCGAGTACTATTGGTCCTTCTTTGCGACCAAATTCTGTGAGACATTTTCATGCAATTCACTATCAATTCCCTTTGTTTTGGAAATTTCCAATAAATCCGAACGCTAAGTTCAAATCGATTCATTTCGTTCAGCTGTGACAACACAGTTGTTATTGAATTTTGTGACAGATAGATTCGAAATGACTACTATTAGTTTCATAATTTGCAGACTTTGCCTAAACTAACTAACAATGGCAGTGCGATGATGTTTGAAAGGGTGCGTTCACGAATTAACTTCAAAATTGCCAACCCCCTATTGGAAAACTCGACATAATTGTATACAAATCTGTTTGTTTATGTATACCGAACTAGCCATACTTAGAGGCGCTCGGGTGAAGAACAATCGTACATTGCTCAGCTGTCTGCTCCTCTGCTCCTGAAAAGAAGCGACAGGTGCAGGATGTGGAGTGTGCGTCTAATATTTTAGAACCCAGGTGGTGCTCGTACTTTGGCCATTTCCAACGATTTTGTTTTATGTAAGGGTGCTTGTTGAAAATTTCAATGAAATGGTTGAATAATTTTTATAAATCGATCCGTTGATTGAGGATTGAATAGTTTCCGTTTGGTTCTCGAATATTTATAATGGTATTGTAGATACACTCGTCAGTTTCTCATCATATGCTTTCCCAGGGCGACTGTGTCCTGTTAGAAAGCCAGTGAGCCAGTTTTGGCTGTGTTCCAAATTCTTTTTGGACCTTGCCTTTATGAATTTCGAAGGAACTCTTTGGAATGATCCATTCCCGGAAGATTCTTCCAGTGTGATTCCCTTTCAGTTTCTCCCTTATGCAAAATTGGTATCATCATCTATAGGATATTATCTTATGTTTTAATGTGATGGAATATTGCCTATTCGACTATCGCGACAATAGCCGAGTAGCTAAGGGCTTGACCCCTCATGTAGAAGTCCTGGGTTTGAATCTCGGCCTGGTATCAAATTCCTTGATTTTCTCTTCAATAGTTCCTGAATGAATGAAATGAAAACAATAAGACTCAGGATATTCAAATTTGAATTATCGGGCTCCCAATTTCATGAAGTGCGCAAAAGCTTCCGAGTTCAAGCAAGGGCTTCCTTAATTTTTTTTTGCAAGGTGGATTTCTTTCTTATGTAATCCCCTGAAGAGCTGGTTTGTCAAACTATAACTTGTTTATTCACCCCCTTCATGCTGTCACTCTCTTTCTTTAAATTATGCTATCCTTGAGTTACACAGGAAATCCTCCAGCAGTTAACGACCGTGACCCCCTAAATCTGAGCTTTCATCGATTATTTTATCTTCTTATTTGCATATTTAGTAATATCTCGTCGAAAAACAAACGAGAATATTTGCAATGAGTCACATAAAATCCTAGGACAGCGATACGACTAATCTAACGAATCTATCAACGAAATTTTCCACGGTTCTTCTATCTTTTTGTTGTTATCTTCTTCAAACTCGTAATCATTCCCTAATTTGTATGTCTTTAACTTTGTCGATTATACAGAGTGAACATATTTTCATTGAATCCCGTTGTAAATGACTCTTATTACGAGCGATTCAACTTGAAATATGATTTATGTTTTTCTTTTTTTTGTTGTTATTATCTAGTTCAAATCAACGGTATATAAAAATTAAAACAATGAAGTGGGGATATTGCTGATTTGACCACCGCTCCAAAAGCGAAGGGGCCAAGGGATTGACTCGTCCTGGGTTCGAATCTCGGCTGGTATGAAACTTGATTATCTTTAACTTTCTCGTCTTCGATATGTTGAATTCTTGAATGAATAAAATGAAACCAATAGTTGTATTTTCAAATAAGATTTATTGTTTTCCAAATATGCAAAAGTACTTTTGACATCACTCAGGGCTTTCTTCATTTTTATGCAAGGGTTATTGCTTTCTTATATGGGTACAAACTTCGACACCCTGGGGCGTTGATTAGTCAAACAAGAACTCGTTTTTTCACCCCCTACATTCCCTTTCTCGCTGTTTGTTTTTCTCTTTAAATTAAAGTTACACGGGAAATCCTCCATCAGTTGAATACCTTAATCAGTACTTTCATCGATTATTTTATCTTCCTATTTGCATATTCAGTAGGTAATATCTCTTCGAAAAACAAACCAGAACATTTGCAATGAGTCACTGAATAGCCTGGGACGGCGATACGACTAATCTGACGAATCTATCAACGAAATTTTCCACGGTTCTTCTATCTTTTCGTTGCTATCTTCTTTAAACTCGTAATCATTCCCTAATTTGTATGTCTTTAACTTCGTCGATTATACAGAGCGAACACATTTTTGTTGAATCCCGTTGTAAATGACTCCTATTACGTACGATTCAACTTAAAAGTTAATTTATGTTACTTTACAGTTATACAAAACCCGACATTACCTTTTTCAATTTCTCGCGATCAGATTAAGAGCTGCGATAAACAGTTTCATGCAGACGTGTCAGTAGAAAAATCAACGTAATGAGATATAATTAACTCCGGGGTAAATACGAGGGCAGCTCGACAAGTCGTACCAATTGAAAACGATCTATGATTCCTCAGAAGGAACTTCTGTTGAAGATTTTTTTCACCAGAGAATATTTCTGATTCTATATTCATGATTTAGTAATTTTTCTGGATCAATCTAGTTTTTCCATTGTCAAGCAGACTTTTCACAAATATAATTATGGTATGCAATAAAATATAAAATATTCTTTACTGGTTTGCGAACTCCATTGAAAGAAGCCGTCACACCAAAATTATGTACCAAACATTTTGACGATCATCAAGAACCAATATCTCTTGATGAAAGGGCGCCATTCGTCTGCTCAAAATCTGTTTTCGAATTAGGAGTCTCAAATGACATCTTGAAGTTATGTTGCATTATTTCAAGAAATAGGAATGCGCTGGGGCAGATTTGAATAATTGAATATGTCTGAAATATTTGTAACAGCATTTATTCAGCCACCTTGATATTGTATTGATTGCTACTGGAACTCCTTATTTTACTTTTATCAAGTGACAACTATGTTTAGAACTTCAATAAAATGAGGTCATATATGCGAAGTATCTTCACTTTATGGAAATGTCATTTGATGTTATCAGTTGGACGCATAATTGAAGTGGGTGCAGTGGCTCGTAATGGTTATATTCGATAGCCGGTAGTGCAACACTATGTTTTTGCCCATATTGAGATAATAAACTGCCGTTGAAATAATGGAAGAACTCTACGAACCAAAAAGTAAGGTTTCGATTGTAAACTACCGAAAATTTGACGATAACCACAGGGGAAAGAACATCAGGAATTTGCTACGGCAATTAGAATTGGAGAATTTCGAAATTTTCTAGTAAAATGGCTGTTAAATAAAAAAAACGAAACCATAACCCAATACAGATTCAAGATGAGAATATCATTTGATACCTAAGATACTATCAGGGCCGTTTGCTAATACAGTGGAACTTCACTATAACGAACGTCCTTATAACGAATTTCTCTGTATAACGAATTTTGTACAAGATATTGCACCTTGAATCCAAATTCCATGTTAAAAACACCCTCTAAAACGAAGTTAAATCTCTCTATAACGAAATATTCAAAGAACATCACTCTTTGAATGGGTATTGGTAAGAAGGTATAAGGGTGGGTTTTTTTCGAATTTTTTCCGGACATACGTAATAAATCCTGACTTTAAACTAAATCATTACGGCGGGCAGAGAGATCCTTATGAAACTGTTTCAAATGCAACCTTTGGCTGTTTGGTTTCAATCTAACCATTACGCTAGTGTGAAAGTTTTGCGAAAATGTCCAAAAGGAAGTGCTTAAGTTTGAATGATAAACTTAAATTTACCAGTGAAGTGGACCGCGACATTGCCGACTATAGTTTATGTATAACGACATTTCTTTATAACGATTTTTTTGTGGATTTAGCGCTTTCATTATAGGGAAGTTCCACTGTATGTATCAGCAGAAACTAACTCAACAGCTAGAATATGATTTATGAAACATTCTAGGAACGGCGAATTTGAAATTGAAGAAATCGAAAGAAGCAGTGTTTTCCATCATCATGTAAAATCAGGAAGCATATTTCAGGAATACTTTCAAAAATCAATTCATTGAATCTATATCGAAAAGGGAATCAATTGCATTCGTGTTCTAAACCCGTAACCTATCGGTAACCTTTTTGTTTACCATCAAGGCAACAAGAGGTATCAATTTGCAGTAAATACGTTCGATTCTCGATGTTGAAAAGTGATCACTGAGCAGATGCAATGTTGCCTAACGAAGCCAAATGCCGTTAAGGACGTGATCGACACACCATACTTCTCATGGACGTTGAAATTTCTCGCTACTGTTTATGGGGTGTGGTTAATAGGTATATCTACAAACCATAAACCCATTAACTATCCCGAGATCATTTTTAGATTGATTGATGGACTAATTAGATTGTGGTTGATTGGCTCAGGGCCTTCCTTCCTGTACTGCGTCCAAAGAAGTATTTTGTGTGTTACCATACTATAGCTACGTTCTCCCAAGAATTCTTCCCAAGTTTGATTATTATCCTAAGAGACTTCGCTCTTCTGTCGGCTGGCATTAGTGTTATGCCAGTATAGGCATCTGAAAATAAGAATGCAGCGCCACGGCGGGCATTCGTAGAACTATTAATATTGACATGAAGGATTTGTATTGTTTATGTGTATATCTGCTTCATTAAAATTTAGATTTTTCATCAGTATATCGAAATTTCAGAAATCTATAGTGAACGTGTGTATTACAGTGTATATTATATTTTTATTTTCCGTGAAGACGGTGGATGTCCTCATTTATTTCAATTTATTTCAGTCATAGTGAAAGATGAATTAGGTTAAAAGACTGTAGGTGAAATGATCTGAAATAAAGAAGCTTGTTATGTTGAGGAAATTAAGGAAAACAATTTTTTTGTTGAACAGTTGAATTAACTTCATTTTATTATATTCAAAGAGTACTTTTTCTCTTCACAAGAGCATTCTTCAGTGGGTTTTTCTTCGTTTAGACTTCCTTGTCTCAACCTTTCAGTTCTACTACTAGAACTAGAACGTTCCGGTTGTTCCTCCTTTCTGGTAGTAAATCCAGCAGAAAGATTTCTGGTAGGCACAGAAGTTTTTTTCATAAAAAAAAACAAAAAAATTTCTCTCTGTTATGAACTGGGATCTGTAAACGATTAACCCCATGAATCTAACCTTACCTACAAGTTTTGTGTAACCCCTACTTATTTACAAAACATCTACAAAATGCAAGGTGCAAACTTTCATATTTCCTGTGACTGGTTTACAGATTTTTAGTTTCAGTTGCCAGGCTTTGGTCTATCCATCAACACTTTGTTACTTTACTCCTCGATTTCTCTTCTACATCCCCTTCCAATATATGGAAATGTATATTATTTGGAATTCTTTTTTTCTCAGCAAGAACACTGAGGAACTGAACAATAGCGATTTGGGGGAATTATACTTAAGAAGTTATTAATAATGTTAAATAATTCACATAAATCACGACAACACAGTGCAAAATGAAAGAATTGATGTCAATATTAAAGGTTACTCAGATCGTCACCAGGGGGCGTATCGCTTAGCTTGATTTGCCTATAATACTTTACTTTATTTTTATTATCGTATCCTCACATAATGTTTTGGGTTAGGTCCCTTTTTCTGTGTTTACTATTATTGAGGTATAATCTTACACTTTATCATGTGAGAGTAACTCTAATTAGTTGAAACTTATTACAGCATTTTGAACAGAAATGTTCATTCGGTGTATCGTTTCAAATCTGAAAGTTCCACAATTTCCAATTAATCAATGTTGTCATTTATTGGATCTCCCGAAATTTATAATTATAATTTATTTCTCCATTTAATCTAGGTTAACATTTGGCAATTTGGGCCTTTTAATAATAAAAGAACAAGTTTCATGGTCACTGAATACTAATATCTTAGGAGATTATTGTTTTTCAGAAGTTTACATTCAATATGCAAATATTCGAGTTGTGATATTAACTAATACATAATTAATCTATTGTGATGCAAACTGCCTCGTTTTTATGTAATTTGTCAACGATTCATTCAATTTTTGAAATACTGTCGCCAATTTGAATTTAATTAATTGAAGATCTCGACGGCTCGATGCTTGTAGGTCATGGGCGAAGCATAAGGAATTCAAGTTTCACAAATATCTATAAATAATTAAAATTTTTGATATGAAAAAGGAATGTTGATTTTTTTCTTGCCATATTAAAATAAAGGCTTTCATCTGCAAATTTTTATCAGCGCCCATTGCAATATATGACATTGCTCGTGGAATGAAAAGAATGGCGATTTTTAAAAGTCGTGAAAAATTGTTTTTTTGAAAAGAATTAAACTATGAATTGGAACTCATTAAAGAAAACTCAGTGCACCATAGATAAGCGATCGAAAAAGTGGCTGTATAATGTTTTTACTTTATGTTCCTTACAGAAACAGGAGTGGAGATTATGACTTAAGTTGAAATAGCCAAATGTCAAGTTTGACTCTAAAACAAAAGAATAAATGCAGCTGACGCCATTATAAGTTTCCTATCATCCTCTTTTCTTAGAGAAGAAATGTTGTAGTTCAGAGATAGTCAATTTGGTTTGGTTCTTAGCTTGATGCTTCTCAAATTATCAGTTAATATTGAAAAATATATCTTATTGGAAAAATCTTCTGATAAATGGAGTAAAAGCCTCGACGTATTATATATCTTTGATCCTATAAGTTTTCCTAAACTGAATAACAAATCTCAACTGAATAATCAGTCCGAGGTAAATTTCTCGTCCACCATAGGATCGATTGCAAATCTCGCAGCCAAGAGAAACGCGTAACAGGATAAAATTCCACTGCGTGTAACTTATAATCTTGCCATAATTCGAAACGCATTTATTTGCACCGTTTCATTCGAGTTGAGATCAAATCTAGTGTGAAGAAAAGTAAAAGTTAGAAAGTGATGTAACTAAAAACGCTACCACCTAATAGAAAAACATATTAGATTCAATTAAATTCTGTGCATTCGCGGATTTTGACGTATCATTGTCGATGATTCATCGGTGCTCGCTTCTGTTGATAATTGTGTCATTGGTGTTTTGTTTCCTTTTGGCATTGGAGTGCGCAAATGATAAAATTGCTACTGAGTTACGTAATGTGGAAAGAATAGATGTTGTTGGGTATTTGAAGCTGTGGCTTCTGATTTCGCATTTTCATTTTCTCGACTTTTCCCATTGAATTTTTTACCAAATAAACCTCATTATGAGTATGTTGATTCTGACAGAAAGTGGACTCTCATGAATTAATTTCATTAAATCACCTACAGTATCTTTGAACGGGTTGATTTTAGCCTTGAGATATTGCCGGTTTCTTGAATCATTCACGCAAGTGAACTGTGGCTAACTAGTTGCTGGATACCTTGTATAACATGCCACGGTCCAAACGTTGATGTTTTTTCACATTTCTTGATTTCACGAAAATTTCAAGTTTTATCATAGAATCAATTTCACTTCAGTTATTGTAAATAGGGTTCTTTGAATGGGGTGGTATAAATGATTTATGCACTGGTCCTCAAGACAGACTGTAAAAATGCGTTTTCAAAATAGTCGGAGTGGATTTATCAGGTTTATGTTGTTAATTCTATTCTGCTTCAATATGGTCAGCCAAAAACAAAACTTCGCAATACCAATAAATACTGGAATTGAATCTGTCGAATTAGCGAAATGTTGTATAAATATGTGAAAAATATCGACTATGTGGCTCGAAGGACCTTAAAAATTATCCTAGCTCGAGGAATATGAAAAATATCTTGACTATTTCGACCCGTCTTGAGGAACCCTTTAAATAGAAGATTTGAAATGGTCCTATGTTGTAGGACCACGAAAATACACTCTATTATATTCTGCAGTTGACAAAATATAATGATGATTAGGTGATTGAAATTAAACACTTTCCACTTAAAAGCTTTTTAATTAACACCTAATGCAATGATCACTAGAACTAACAGCTTTGAGTTAGTGATACCTTTACTTTTGAATGCACTGATTTGAAAGAAGATTCTCTATTTGAGAATGTGTTGACTGTTCGACTGTACCAATGCACTGCCTGATCTGTTAGGTCGTTCAGACCATTTCAAGTACCACTTCTGGGGCTGTTTCTAGGCAGAGTTTTACCACCTACATATTTCCCTTTATAATTCAGGGATATTTTCTAAATGAAGATCTAGACTACATATTTGTTTACATTTATAGTCGACCGAAATATTTGAATCCATATAAAATTCTACAATAATATTAGTTGTTAGACACCCTGTATAGTCTACTACAAAATGCCGTCCGATTGCGGCACGAATCTAACTCGATCTCTTGTTGCCCAACTCTTCTTATCGATTTCTCTCTCTCTTTCTGCCGATCTTGACCTATTACTTCATGCCCCGTAGGCGTTGGTGCCCCGGAAACCGACCATCGTGAATCCACCTACCGTGGTACCGTTAGGTGACTTGGGCCTTTTAAATTGCGGACCTGAATGCGGGCACGCTGTCCTAATCCGCCTGTCCATCTCCGAAACCAGGTGAAGTTTTCGAAGCCAGATATATCGATCGTTTTCCGCTGATTGAGACGAAAACGACAACTGGGATATGTTCTCAAATTTGCTGCATCTTATGGGGGATTTTTGAAAGTGTTTAGTTTTCGATTTAGAAAATAACAGGTGTTTTTTTCGAGGTATAGAACTTTAAGTTGGCATTCGAGATGGCGATCGGTTCAACAGCTGTCAAGTGATGTATTCTCAGTTTTGTTTGGCAATTCATCGTGAATGACTCACGCCTGAACAACGCTTGCAAATAGTGCAATTTTTTTTTCGAAAATAATGGTTCTGTGCGAAATACGTATCGCGCACAACGTCCATTTTATCGTCGACAAAATCCTCCACCAGAGCAGTTAATTCGATTAAGCATGGAACGTTTTCGCACCACTTTTACTCTTATTGATAACTCGCATCCCCAGAGACGCCGTACGGTGCGTACAGAAGAAGCTATTGCTACAGTAGAGCGTAGCATTTAGGAAGACAAGAATGAGTCCATCCGCCATCGAGCACAGGAATTGGATATGTGTCCATCCACATTATAGAAGAATTTGCGGAAGGATTTTGTATGCGTCCATACAAAATCCAAATCGTGAAGGCAAACACTCATCAAGCAAGGCTTAGATTCGTCGAATTGGCCCAAAACGAGATTGCCGTTGTTCCCGATTTTCATTATCGAATTTTGTTTAGCGATGAAGCGCACTTTTGGTTGAATGGCTACGTCAACAAATAAAACTGCCGTATTTGGAGTGAAGCTGATCCTCGAGTGTATGTCGAAACACCGTTACGCCCAGAAAAACTGACTGTTTGGTGCGCTTTATGGACTGGTGGAATCATTGGTCCGAACTTCTTCGAAAATGATGATGGCCAGAACGTTACAGTCAATGGTGATCGGTATAAAGCGATGATTACAAACTATTTCATTCCCGAATTGAACAACCGTGATGTCCAGGAGCTGTGGTTCCAACAAGACGGCGCAACATGTCACACATCTCGTGCCACAATCGATTCATTGAAAGACACGTTTGGTGACCGCCTAATTTCACGTTTTGGATTGAATTGGCCTCCAAGATCTTGTGATTAAACACCGCTAGACTACTTTCTGTGGGGCTATGTAAAGTCATTGGTCTATGCGGATAAGCCACAAACGCTTATAATTTGGAAGAACACTGCCTAGTGGAGTTCAAGGCTTTTATTGAAGTTTTATGTTGAGTTCACATTCTGCTCATTAAAAATGTGGTACCTATATTAGTTAAAAATCTTTCAGACATTCAAAATAGTGTTACTTACATCTCCAACAATTATTGTCTACTTTGTAGTTCGCAGTGTCATAATACGGTCTTGAGAACCAACAATAATGTAATAAAATCAAGTGTGTCATAATGAATATTTTCTCCCCAACTTTCCATCCATTTATCTAATCTTATCTTTCTGCATTTTCAGTACAGTCTCCGGCAGCTGGACCTGTCACTCCTGTCGCAGCTTTGGTCGCTCAACGAGTCGATCCAGGACTTCCGGCAGATCCTGCAAGAAGAGGATTGCCGCATATTATCGCCACCCTCTCCTTCACCTGCCCCCTCGTCAGGAGACGAAGGCGACGGTGAGGAGCAGTACTACGTGAATGCACCCCCTGCTACTCCTTCTATCAAGTTCAGGCCCGCCCCTCCACCACCTCCTACAAGGCGGTCCAGTAATTCTTCGAATACGTCAACCGGAGGTTGATGGAAGGTTATTATTTTTATTAATACAGTGAAACTTCTATAACGAAAGTCTGTATAACGAATTTCGTTCAAGACATTGCACCTTCAATCCAAATTCCATGTTGAAAACACCCTCTAAAACGAAGCAAATTTTCTCTATAACGAAATATTCAAGGAACATCACTCTTTGAATGGGTTTTGGTAAGATGGTAAAAGTGTGGGGTTTTTCCGAAATTTTTCCGGACGTACGTAATAAACCATTACAGCGGGCGGAGAGATCCTTCAGAAACGTTGGATGCAGCTGGAAATGTTGATAATGACGGTTACTTCAAATGATTTCGTTAATTTGATGTTAATATTGTAACAAATGAACTTCCAACTGAAAAGGACATGTTCAGTGTCGAATGATACCGACAGCGTTGATTTGGAGAGGCCGAAAAAACAAATCGCGAATTGGTACTTCAAGCCTTTAAAACGTGTCATCTCGCTTTCCGGTCCATTGAAGGGGTTCAAGAAAATATTTTGGAACCTTTGAGAAAATGCAAAGTTTCTTCATGAAAATAAATTGTTTTCCAATTGTAACACCCAGACAAAAATTACGAATTATCTGCCCGAAAAAACCTGAATAACAATGTATTGTATACGTACCTACATAAAATGCCTATAAGCTATTAGAAATGCACTTACACACCTTTTGGAGTATGTATATGAATTCACACTAAAAAATGCAATTGCTTGTTACTATTAAATTCCACTGTATTTCTGTTTTTGATGCGTGTGTTTTTCCTGCTAGAAAGTTGGAAAATTCTGATGATTCTATTGAGAGTTTAGTAATCAGGAATCAGGATGTATATTAACAGTAATTCTGAAAGAGGGGGTCAAACATTGTCATATCGAATTCTCTAGTTGAAAAGTAAATTTGTTGTATTGACTCGTTTATATTTTAGTTTTTCTTATGAAGAACTCTCACTGAAATATTCTTTCAGTGACTGTTTCTCTCGTCTCAATTTCTACAATCAGAAACGCGCTATTTTCAAATTCAAATTGATTCCAGAGTACATGAAATGAGAGTCCGTTTCATGTTCAATTCGAAGGTATCTTCGGAGAGATCCATACTGAATCGAGTAAAATATCACCAATTGATAATCCCTTCATCATCTTTCCATCTAATAAATAATAAATGTTAACTCAGTTGAAAAGTCAAATTAAAATGGTACCCAGTACCTATACCCATGAAATTGTTCTTATCAGAGTCAATGATCTGTGTGAAATTTCTTGCAATTGTATAAAAAACCATAAATCTCTTTGTCCTCTCTAATTTATCGTTATTTTTCAGATAACTAGGCCACCAAACATCCTGTATATATCGATTGTCTGAACACATTGAGGTTGATTAATATTCCATGTGGCAACATAAGGATGTTATTGTGTAGTGAATTAGGATTGTAAGTCGTGTGAGTGATCGAAAAACTGAACTAGTGTTTTACATATGTGATCCTCATTGAATACGTGATGTGTTTTCCATTTCAGTTCTTCGAATGTTTTCATTGTGATATGAATCTTGAAAACCTTTTCTCTCAAATCTAGTGTCTCAAAATTGTACATTTTATGGTTGTAATTATTGAACATGAACTGATAGTCTGAGTATATTATGTAGAACTGATTGAGTTGTATTTAATTCCCTAAGTTTTTGTTCGTTTTGACTTTTCAGAGTTTCAACATTTCACGGTTGATGACATAAGTATATGCATTCATTAAGCTTCACACTTCACGTATTTCAGGGTACGAAGGAATTTGATAAAAAACCAAAGATATGTAAGGAATAGAAAATATATAAATTATTTCAGATGACATTGTCCTTGTAGTTACAAAATGTATGGAGAAGGAATCTTGAAATTGAAGTGAACAACCAACAAAATATTCTCTTCAACCTCAAAACATAGCACAAAAATAGCAAGGAAGTTGATAATGAATAAATATAATATTGTAAAGAATCAGAAAGAATCATACGTATGGTAAGTATATGTAAAAAAACTTATACAGTTATTCTGAATAAATATTTTTCGTACAATATAAATATACAGAGTTGGGATAAGGTATGGAACCAAGTAAATATTGTCCTTTTCGTTCAAAAGATATTTAGTTGGGTCCATACTCTATCCCAACCCTGTATGATTTTATTGCTGCTTATTTCGTTGTATTGGCGAACTTGACCTATTCTGAGCAAGGTGATGGAAATATGAAATTCATCATAATGTTTGTATACCTGTTAACATTAACTTAGAATTAAACTATTCAATTTATTATCTTCTTTCAAAAGATTGTCACTTGTTTTTGTGTGACTGGTAGTGTGCAAGTAGGCCTTCCAATGTGAACAGGCTTGTAGGTGCAAGTGCAAGTTTTACTACCTCGACCATTTGGTAGACAAATGTGCTCAGGGGGACATTGGTCCTTATACTGGCAAATATTTTGGAGTGAGGG